>CAUYQV010130668.1:0-78258 GCA_963574575.1 Galagoides demidoff
TTTCTTTTTTTTTTTTTTTTTGAGATGGAGCCTCAAGCTATTCCCCTGGGTAGAGTGCCATGGCATCACAGCTCATAGCAACCTCCAACTCCTGGGCTCAAGGGAGTCTCCTGCCTCTGCCTCCCAAGTAGCTGGGACCACAGGCGCCCGCCACAACGCCCAGCCTTTTTTTGGTTGCAGCCATCATTGTTGTTTGGCGGGCCCGGGCTGGGGATTTGAACCCGCCACCTTAGGTGTACGCGGCTGGCGCCTTAGCCGATTGAGCCACAGGCACCAAGCCCTCTGTCATTTCTTATGAATGAATGAACCCTGGTCCAGCAGTCTCCATATGAGGAAAGCAGACCAGAAGAGGGCCCCAAAGTGCCCAAGATGCACGGTTATGGGGCAAAGCTGAGTATTGGCCCATCCCTGGGCCTGCCAAGGCCTCTGCTCTAACTCCGCACCACTTTAGCCTTCTCTCCTAAGGCTGGAACCCGAACAGGGGAGGGGAAAGGGAACAGTGATGATCCCAGGGGTAAGACAGCCTAGAAGGTGACTTGACTGTGGCTGGGTGAGATCTCAGGGTCTGGGAACGACCCCTCAGGATGCAGTGACCCGTGCTCTCCCCCTTTGTCCCCTCCTCCCTGCCCACCATGGGTCAGTTCCCTGGTCCCAGCCTAGACATCTGGAACTGGGGCAGACAAAGGGCTGTGGGAAGGGACAATAACCTTCTGTCCATTTTCAGATGTCGGGCCGGGCCTGGCCAGGGCTGGGGGCCGGAGCCCCGGCGAGGCGGTGCCAGGCCCCCCACGGGCAGCGGACAATGTTGGCAGTGATGGAGAGGAGGCATTTCAAAGCGTTTTGTTCCCTCTGACCCCCTCCCCCTTACATCTCGCCCCAGCTCAGGGTGAGGCCCCAGCCCCACCCCCAGCCACCCAGGCCCCTGCTCCAGGCAGCTTGGGGACCAGCCACATTCTTGACCTCAGGGGAAAAGTTTAGACTCTTTGGGTCCTGGGCAACAATAACAGTGTCACAGAACTGATTTAGGAGCAGCACTTACCATCACAAAGCAGCAGACAAAGAGCTGGGGCTGAGAACACACCAGCCTGGGACTGTTCCACCAACCACTGCTCACTTCTCTCGGGCAAGACTGAGTGTCAGGTCCCCACACCCTGGGCATACCAGGGGAGGACCTGAGGTGGGCAGGGGTCAAGAAGAGACAGGAGAAGGAGAATCCAAATGGGAATCAGGAGACCTGAGAGCTGCTTCCTGGTCTGTCACCAGTTTTCTATGTGTCCCTGGGCAAGTCCAAGAACACTCTGGGCCTCAGTTTCCCTATCTGTAATAAGGAGGCTAAACTGCAAGGTCAAAACTAGGAGGCTGTGATCTTGCAGGCAGAAGTGTTTCAATAATGATGATGACATTCTATCTGCGCATAAATGTGTCTAAGAAAAAAACAAAAATAATAATAATGATGATGACAGTGGTGGTGATGATAACGAGGATGATGATGGTGATAAGGGTAGTGAACAGTACTTAGTCCTGGACACTTCATAGGTGCCAGGCACTACCTTACTAAGCAGTTCCTGCCTTTATCCCCTTTCTCACTTAACCTCATCAACCTCACAAAGCAGGTGTATAATTAATTCTATTTTACAGTTGATAAAATGAGGCTCAGAGAAGTTGAGTCACTTGTCCAGTACTGCACAGCTTGGAGGTTGTGAAGCCCAGTCTCAAGGTGGGGCTGACTCATTCCTGATTAAACTCCAGTGGGAGGGAGAGAGAAGCAGCCAGACAGCTGGACACTGGAGAGTTCTAGGTGAGAGGGCCTCCCTTCTAGCCAGTAAGTTATCAATAAAGAAATGTCTGGGCTCGGCGGCGCCTGTGGCTCAATTGGCTAAGGCGCCAGCCACCTACACCTAAGGTGGTGGGTTCGAATCCCCAGCCGGGCCCGCCAAACAACAATGATGGCTGCAACCAAAAAATGGCCGGGCGTTGTGGCGGGTGCCTGTGGTCCCAGCTACTTGGGAGGCAGAGGCAGGAGGACTCGCTTGAGCCCAGGAGTTGGAGGTTGCTATGAGCTGTGATGCCATGGCACTCTACCCAGGGGGATAGCTTGAGGCTCCGTCTCAAAAAACAAAAAACAAAAAAACAAAAAAACTAGAAATCTTTTACATTCTTTGCACCTGCTTGCAAATATTTACTAATGAAAATACATTAAATATTCACTTCAGCATCATTTAAGTGACTTTAAATATTCAAAATGTTCTTTGAATCTACGGTTGTGTTTTGTTTTTCTTACCAGTAGGTGGCATATGTGACCCATCATTTTTTGTTTTATATTAACTTACTTAAATCTTATATCTGAATGTCTCAAAGAGAGAATTGCTTTTTTAAGGTCTTAGTTTTAGAAACAAACTCAGTGAGATATGGCAATTGACTCTAAAGATTGTACCCCTAAATGAGCTTTTCACACAAAGCACCCCTTATGAAGGAAGAGGTATATTAAGGATTAGGTCCACAAATATATACTCTTACCACATGCCAGCTACTGTGAATTTATAGCAGCAAGTGAAACAAAAGTCCCTATTCTTGGGGAGCTTACAATGATCAATTTCTCTTATTTTACCAAAATCATACTGTAAGAAATAACTATGTAAGGAGGAGAAAAATAACTCCAGTTCTTCCTCCCAAAGAATAAGAACATTTTCTGTCATAGTATTAGGCAGGCTGAAGACATTACAGGAGTAGCCTTGCTTTGGTAGGGCTTTCTTGGCTTTGCTTAGTGTACTGCATGTAAAGTAGTAATGGAGTTGGTGCTTGGTTGGGTGTAGTTCAGTCTCTTTTTGCTCTGGAGTTCCATAGCTTAGGAAAGAAAAGGGGGACCTCTTATACGTCTGTTACACGTTTGGAGAATATGAGAGGTTGTATTATCAAGAGTGGCTTTTCAGGTAGTAAAATCTAACAGCTCTACTTTTCATAGTCAGACCAAGCTGATGGTTTTTCTTTCATCTTTAATATGGACTAGATCAGCTGGTCATATAGTTAATGAAATGTTTACAAATGTCTGTCACCTGAGCATATATATCACAGATACAGAAATTTTTTTCTCCATGCTAATTATCACCGTACATTATAATAATAGAAATTAGAGAGTGCCCATAACACAGTGGTTAGGGCATCAGCCACATACACCGAGGTTTGTGGGCTCAAACCTGGCCTGAGCTAGCAACAAAAAAATAGCCGGGCATTGTGGTGGGCGCCTGTAGTCCCAGCTGGTTGGGAGACTGAGGCAAGAGAATTGCTTAAGCCCAAAAGTTTGAGGTTGCTGTGAGCTGTGACACCCTGGCAGTCTACTGAGGGCAACATAGTGAGACTCTGTCTCAAAAAAAAAGAGAAAAAAGAAAAAAATAGGTGGAAAGAATGAAGAGATAGTGCTAACTATGTTATTGTTTTGAAGGGAAAATGTTTCAAGCTAAAAGACTATATAACTTGAATTTTAGAGATGATTTTAGAAACCGTTAGTAGATATATTCTTAGATAAACTTAGTTATGTCAAACTCCTTTATCTATTTCTTATGAATACCTTGGTGTCTTTGAAGAGATTCAATAGGATTGGATGTGAAAGGATGACAGAAGTTTGTAAACACACTATATGCTGTTGTTAGACTATGAGTTCATATTAAGCAGTGTGAATGTAAGAAATAAGAGTTGATCATACCTCTTTCTGTCTTTATAGAGCAGAAACAATGGATTAAACAGTCTACGCTTGGCAATCCCATTTTTAAATTTTCTTTTAAAAATATCTTTGCCCAATATATATGCCCACAAACATTATATAAAGTCTTTACAAAAAAAATTAACCCAGACTTACTACCTTTATAGTCATAGGAAAAAATGGGTCATTTTTATTCACATTTGTGTTTAAGCATTCTAAAGAAGAACCCTTAACTGTATGATGCACATGTCCCAAATTTCAAAATAGAAATTATCTTTTTATTTATTTAAGGAACAGTGGGGTAGGCTTGCCTAACCAACTATCTTTGATAAATACTATATGTGAAATAAAAAATTCCTGGGTCCATTATCACCTGAAAACCCTAGCTGTCTACTTATAAAGTTCTCGTAATAGTTAATAGTATCTAAGAGTATAGTCTCTAAAAATTTTATAGGCCTCCCTTTTTACATACCTGACCAAATATTTGTTTTCAGTGTTTTGTGAATTTGCTGTTGTTGTCTTGGTAGTGGAAGCTTAGTTTTTCTACGTATTCTCAAATAACTTTGTAAGAAATTGAAGCTACTAGGTGAACCATTTGTGCTAGAAGAGGTTAACAGCTAGCTGACTAACCGGTCAACATAACCTTCACAGGGCTTCTACCTGCAGTCAGGCTTATTATGGGTGATTCCTTTTTCTGGGAGGAGAAGCAACAAAGACTTCTTTGTGCGGATACCCATTTCTGTCATGTTGCATTAAGTCTTTATTTCCTTTCATGATTTAGGAGATAGTTTTTGCTGACTCAGTATCCACCTTTGTGGTGGAAATGTAGGCTGTGGTCTCAAACTTGATGGAGTTTATTGCTGAGTAAACTCAGATAGAAAGTAAATTTTTAAAAAGTTTCATTCTGGGGCGGTGCCTGTGGCTCAAAGGAGTAGGACGCCAGCTCCATATACCAGACGTAGCGGGTTCAAATCCGGCCCCCCCCCATAAAGTTTCATTCTGCAGTGTTTATCCCTGACTTCATATCCATTCCACTTGTAGGTTGTGCTGATTATTTGGGAGGAATGTCAAGAACTAAGTTGTTTTTGTTTGTGTGTTACATCAGTGTGAGTTTACTTTCTTTTGGGTACTATTTAGTAAACTTATGTAAAACAGGTATTGCATTCCACATTCTACAGATCTTTTTTCCTTCCTTTTAAAATAGTTCGGGTTCGGAGAAAATCAAGGCGGCGATCACAGTGGGGTAAAGGAATTATTAAGAAAAGGAAAGTCAATAATTTAAAAAAAGATGAAGAGGAGACCAAATTTGCCGACTATGAGAACCATACGGAGGACAGGAAGTTACTAGAGAATGGAGAGTTTGAGGTAAGCACTGACTGCCATGAGGAGAATGGAGAAGAGACTGGAGACTTATCTATGACCAATGACGAGTCATCATGTGACATCATGGACATGGAGCAGGGGCAGAGGCTTAACAGTGGAGCAGGCACAAAGGAGAACTTTGCATCTACCGAGGAGGAAAGTTCAAATGAATCTCTACTCATCAACAGCAGCAGTTCCCTAAATCCAGAACAGACATCTAGGAAAGAGTCTTTCCTTAAGGGAAACTGTCTAAATGGGGAGGCTTCCACTGACAGTTTTGAAGGAATACCAGTCCTGGAGTGTCAGAATGGCAAAGTTGAAGTAGTTTCTTTCTGTGATAGTGGAGATAAATATAGTTCTGAACAAAAGATTCTTCTGGAGGACCAGTCAAAAGAAAAAATAGAAACTTCAAATGAAAATCATGGAGATGATCCTGAGAAACTAGAGGCACTGGACTGTAGCAATGAGAAGTTAGAGCCAGGCCCTGATGTGGAGGTTAAAGATGCAGAACTGGATAAAGAAGGTAAAATTAATATTCTAAAAAGATCTGAAGGTGTAAACTCCAGAGTTAATTTATTGCATATTTCGTTGGTTTCCCAGTAGCAATAGTTGATGAATAATTATGCCCCTCTGAGAATCTGTTAAAATTTTCATCCTTTTCCCTAGAAAAGTGTGTATGTACATACTAAATTTTGCTATAAATTTAAAAGGGTTTGTGGTCTCAAGTGCCGTGCTGCTTACTCTTCTGCCTCCCGCATGATTATCACCCCTGTCCTCAGGGATACATGACTAAAAGCTGAGTGAATCCACAGGTGTCAAATAGATGAGTTTCAACAGAAGAATTATTGGAATTGGCTGGGGGTGGGCTGACAAGACTTGAATATTATATCTGCATAGTATATCAGAAAAAGTCATATACCTAGATTAAGGTATCACCACTATTCATTATAATCATGTGACTTTGAGCTACTGATTTTCTCCAAACTTATTTTTTTCATATAGCAAATTGAACTTCTGAATGGTGTTGTTTCAGGGATTAAATAAATTGTGTATTTTAATCGCCTCTTCTGGCAACTGGCACATACTAAGGTGTATTCATTCCAGACAGTCATTGGTACTTGCATCCAAGGGCTGTTGAGTCTAACAGGTACTACTGCTGTAAGTCCAGCAGTGGAGGAAAGAAGCAGAACCTTCCTTCTCAAGTTCACCTTGTTCTCAGATCAGGGCACTTGGCCAGCTCCTGATTTCCTACGGCTACATGCTTCTTCTAGAAGCAGCAGAAAGGGGAGTTCAGGATTTCTAGCCTGTCTTTGTTTATCACTGTTCTTTAGCTCATAGTGGGATGGGGGAATTGATAACTACCCTGCTCAATAGACATTTCCTTCATGGACGGATGCTATTCCTGTACTAGGCTATCTTGAAATTGTTTTGTGCTGTCTAAATTATATGGAGCACAGACATAGCTTTAGCTTGGGATTTGGTCTATGTGCTAACAGTTTTTATGCTGCCAGTTTTTTAAGCCCTCTAGCAGAATTAGGAAATAGGAAAATGTTATTCAAAGTCTAAGGATTCTTTTAATGGACAAAGTGAGGTTTGTTGTTTATAATTGCTACCTTTTGAGAATTTTTCTTATTCCTCAATATTTAATAATAGAAAGCAGTTTCAGAGCAATATTCTGGCCTATCAGAGCTTTTTTTTCCTTCCTTTTATTATTTATTTTTGGGCTATCAGAGCTTCAAAGTTATGTTAAAGCTAGGGTTAAGTAATGAGCAGGACAGGGTGGGACAAAAGGAGAAACTGCAGTATGAGTGGAGGTAGAGGAGTCTGTTTTAATGCTACTTCTCTATGAAATGTCAGTAGGCTTATAAGAAAGGCTTAAATTAATATTATGTTCAGTTGGTGATAGAAAAGCTTTAAAGATATTTCTTGTATAAAAGTATAACCTGAAGTTTTTAGTTGGGGTTGTCAGGACAGTATTACTTAGTGCAGTGGTCCCTAATCTGGATTCTCAGACCTCTAGAAGTCCATAGATGTAGTGATAAGGATCAATCTGGTTTTAACGAAACTCCTTGCACAGTTAATAGAACTCTAGAGGCTTTGACTTTAAAGGCCACCTGAAATATAAAACTTTTCTGATACATCACACAATATATCTTTTTGAAGACAACACTTTGGTTCTTTTATTGTTTATCTATAAAACAGGTATTGATGAGAAGGAAGAGTTTAAAGACTTGGGAATACGAGAACTAAGGCAGGAGACAGGAGTAGTGGCCTTGCATTGGGACTCTCAGTGACTAAGTTCTCCTTAGTGTCCCTGATACAGGCCATGTCCTGCATGAAATTCTGAACAGTCTAAGGTTGTCTTTGTGTTCCTTTCCCTGCACTCTCCCCTTAGAGTAGTTCTGCCTTGGGGAACTGTAGGGCTTAGTGATCTGCCTACCCTCTTTGTCCCACAAAGTGCCAGGGTCTATGAAGTAAGACTCACCTACCTCTAAATTTCTGTTTTCTCAGTGTGGCTCATCTCAACAAAACATTGAGAGAAAAGTAATTAGATTATACTAATACATTCTAAGGTAGGAAAGAACACCAGCCCTATTACACTGTTAATGTGTTTTAATTAATTAATTTGTTTGTTTTGTTTGTTTGTTTGTTTGTTTTTTGAGACAGAGTCTCACTATGTCATCCTGGGTGCCGTGGCATTACAGTTCATAGCAACCTCAAACTCTTGGGCTTAATTGATTCTCTTGCCTCAGCCTCCCATGTAGCTGGGACTACAGGCATCACAATGCCCTGCTATTTTTTGGTTGCTATTGTCCTTGTTGTTTAGCTGGCCCTGGGTTGGTGTATGTGTGTGGTGCCCTACTCACTGAGCTACGGGCACTGAGCCTGTGTTTTTATTTTTAAGGGAAAAAAAGCCATTAAAACCCAGAGCAATCTCTAATAGAATTTTAGGCAGTGTAATAGAGAAAATAAGAAACTTCAGGTAATAATGAGAACGTTTTGGGTAGGTAGGCAAATGTGTAGACAGATTGGCCCCACTTTGTATTAGTATCTGCCTTTCTAGATCACTTCTTTTTCTTCCAGTTCTGCACACTCCAGATTTTAAAATGATAGGGACTGCTTTTATTTTCCTTTTGGTGGGTGTGTTTATTATGTGATATTCTAATATGACTTGGCTTGTTAGTTGCAGTATAGTCATTTTTAATTTGGGCTATTTATTCTTTTTTTTTGGAGACAGAGTCTTATTTGTTGCCCAGGCTAGAGTGCCACTGCATTAGCCTAGCTCTCAGCAACCTCAGACTCCTGGGTTCAAGTGATCCTCATGCCTCAGCCTCCCAAGTAGCTGGGACCATAGGTGCTGTCCATAAAACCCGGCTAATTTTTCTATTTTAAGTAGAGACAGGGTCTTGTTCTTGCTCAGGCTGGTTTTGAACTCCTGTGATTCTCCTGTCTCAGCCTCCCATAGTGCTAGGATTACAGGCATGAGCCACCATGCCTAGCCTGGACTATTTTTAACCCACCAAAAATTCATTTACTTGCCTCATTGAGTTACTTAAACAAAAAAAAAATTGTCATTTAAAGGATATACCCTTCCTCATTTCAAAAAAGCTTTATGGTAGGTGAAATAATTTATAGTTGCTTAAGACTGACTTTTCTTAACTTTTACATACTGCAGCATATGTCTTCCCCCTTAATTGTAGGTGCTTCTAAAGTGAAGAAATACCGTAAGTTAATTTTAGAGCAGGCCAGAACAACAAGCCTAGAACTGGTTCCAGAGGAGCCATCGGAGCCTGTGCCACCTCTCATAGTTGATCGGGAGAGATTGAAGGTAAGCTCAGTTATTCCCAGTCAGTTTTAAGTGATGCCTGGAGATTTGAATATGTTTGTAGGCAGCTGAATAAAACTAGTTTTGGAAATCTGCTTTAACTTAGGGATATAGGTGCCTCAGGGCTTCTAGTAAAAAAGTTTTGAGGGGTTGAAAGTTATGAGATTAGTCTTGGTAATAAGTAAGCCTTTGCATCTTTTAACCTCTGGTGTTACTACTACACTGTAGCCTATGGTACCTGTTTTCTGACCATTTGAATATAACTGTTTTGGTTTCACCAGCAAAATCAGATTACATTTTTCTTTTCTTTTAATTTTTCTTAGAAATTGCTTGATTTGTTGGTAGATAAAAGCAACAATCTGGCAGTTGATCAGCTTGAGAGATTATATTCTCTTCTTAGTCAATGCATCTACCGTCATCGTAAAGATTATGACAAGTCACAACTTGTAGAGGTAAGGATAAATGTGTGTTTTTGTCCCAAAGAAAAGAAAGTTATTTTGCCTAAATCTATATTTTCTGCCAAGTGACCGAAGAGTGTTTTGAAGATTGAAAATTAGAAGGACCATTAAGAGTGTAGTTTGAAGTTTCTGTACCATTTTATCTCAGGAAAGAAGCAATCTGGGGGTTCCTTGGCTGTCAAAACACAGATATCCATGCTTCTAGGTTGGCACATACAGAGTAGTATGCCACAGTTCTCTCCTCCCATGCTTGTTACTGACACTCCAACTGAGTTTATCACTTGTGGTTATTGGATGTGAGCATGGCCCCAGAATGGTTGTCACTGCTTCCTAGGCAGCCACTGGTGATTAAAGGAGTTGCCATGGGCAGTGAGACCTGTTTACCACCCCATTAATGGCTGGGAGAGAACTCAAAAGTCATCTTATTTAATCAAGTCTAGTCTTGTAAATTTGCTACATGGAGTAGTAGTTGTCCTTTTGCTTGGATTCTTGTGGAGAGGAAGCATTACCTTTCTGGACAACTCTGGACCATAGGGAAGTTTTTCCCTTATAAATGGGAGTTTATATGTCTGTTCATATAATTTACATTATTAAGCCACACCTCTGCTTTTTGAGATTACCTGAGCAAATATAATTTCACATCTACTAAAAAGCTGAAGGACTTAATTAGATCCTTCATCAATTTGTCTGTTTGTCTAGTAGTTTATTATTTATTGAGTACCTTCAATGCCAGCTACTGTATTAGGCATTTGGAATTAAAAAAATGAGTAAGACAAAGTTCCTACTCTCACGGAACTTTTCTCATGTATTCAAGACTTGTATATAGAGGGTATAGTTATTTTTCATGTGTGCTAAGGAGTATAGGATTTGCATCAAAGCAAGAGAACATTTAATCACATTATTATAAGTTAAATTTTTACAAAGCTATAGTTAGTTGTTACAATACATAGAAATAGCACAATGAGAAAATAAAAACATTACCCATATTCACCATCTAGAGGAAACTAGTCAATGTTAATCTTTTAAAATGTCTAGATTATAATGTGTATAAGTGTGTGAATATATACTTAAAAATAGGGGTCATTTTATATATATATTTTTATTAGGTCATAATTGTGTACATTAATTCTATCATAGGATACAGTGTGTTGCTTCCATATGCAATTTGGAAAACTCTCATCCAACTGGCTAACATAGCCATCATGTCTTTTTCATAATTGTTGTGTATTTTATATTTTGTAACTTGCTTTTTTTCCTACTCAGCAGTATATGATAAAATCTTTAGCAGAAGTGATTCTGATTGATCATATAAGAACCTTCTTGGTCAGATCATAGTCTATTAATATAGCCTGTTATTCTATAGAGACATGAAATAGAATTTCTTTGGAGCTATTTAAAGCGAATAAAGAAAATCAGATGTCTTAGATGTATTTGACATTTTTTTCATCTGAATGAAATGTGTGGGGTAGAGTTCTTTATTTTAGCCCTTCCTTACTCATTATATTCCCCTAATTCCCAAAGCAAAATGAATGCATTCACTGTAGTGAAGATAATGCCAAAAAGTAGAATGTACCCTGTTCCTGTTTCTATTTGCTCCAACCAGAGCTGAGAAGAAAAAAGCCAGAGTGAGTGGCTGCCATTGCCCTACACCAGGAAAGTCACTCACTGAGTGGCTCCCATCGCCCTACACCAGGAAAGTCACTCACTGAGTGGCTGCCGTCGCCCTACACCAGGAAAGTTACTCACTGAGTGGCTCCCATCACCCTACACCAGGAAAGTCACTCACTGAGTGGCTCCCGTCACCCTATACCAGGAAAGTCACTCACTGAGTGGCTGCCGTCGCCCTACACCAGGAAAGTCACTCACTGAGTGGCTCCCATCGCCCTACACCAGGAAAGTCACTCACTGAGTGGCTCCCATCGCCCTACACCAGGAAAGTCACTCACTGAGTGGCTCCCGTCGCCCTACACCAGGAAAGTCACTCACTGAGTGGCTCCCGTCACCCTACACCAGGAAAGTAACTCACTGAGTGGCTCCCATTGCCCTACACCATTAAAGTCACTCACTACTGATTCTGCTCTCAGTCTCCCCTCCCACAGTTAGACTCCTAGATTACTAGGGTTCCAAGTTCCATTCTGAGAGATGAGTAAGGAAGGGCTGTTATAGGAGTTAATTTAAATTATGTATATGTATTCATATAAATTTACTTATATGGATTTTAACATCTGACATAGTAAATTCCTCATATTACTCTCACAAATTACTCATTGAATGTTACCACCATCCTCATGTTAATTAATAGTACTCATACTCATCCCTCGTATGTTACTGGCATAGTAAGTTACTCATTGAGTGTTACTCTTATCATCATTCTCATTAGCCTAAGTATAAAGTTGGAATTACTTGGAAGTGTTTAGGGCAGATTTTTTTGTAGAGTAGCTATGATATTATAATCAGAAAATGATTGAAAGTTTAATCTGTATCTCAAATGTTATTTCTAAAAATTTAAAGTGGATTATTCCATGATGAGGAATACCTTTGTCTTTTCCTTAATAGATAACATGCATTTTTTTTCCTTATAGGAGATGGAAAGAACAGTTCATATGTTTGAGACATTCCTATGAACTTTTCAAGATGAGTGGTTTATCCTCTCCAATCTGCTCCTGACAGAGCAGTCTTCTGAGCCATTCAATTTCAAATTGCACCAATTATGTGCAGAGCCTTGGTATAAAGTGCTCTCTCACTCATCCTTTCTCTGTTGAATTTGGTGCTATTGTCTCAGGTACCTGAAACCAACCAGCCTACAAGAACCAAACAGAACTTCAGAAACATGTTGTATTTTCCACAAATAAAAAATACAACCCCACAGCTTGGAGATCTTGGTGCTACAGAAACTGCTCTCGCTCTGCTCTTCTTTCCGTGCACTCTCTGTTGGAGACTCCTCATGGGGAGCAGACCAGCAAACAGGAGGGTACTGGACTGGGGCAGTTCTAATTGTCTTGGATTGTTTGAACAGTGGGCAGCCTGTTAATTATTTTTTTTTCTCCTCTCATATTCCCCCATCCCCCCCAATCTGGGTAATAGACTGAAACCTGTCTTAGAGATGGCCATGGAATATTCTGGTGAAAAGCTAAAGAAACGGGATGAAATTAGATTAGGCTCTTTAGAACTGCCTTTAATGTGCCTTTTTATTCATTTGAGAAAGATAAGGCTAAACACATGAGCTTGTTTGTAGCAAATAAATTAGAATACTTTCTTTGGTCACAACCTTGAAAATAAGTTTTGATATTCTGTGTGATTAAGAGACAAGAAGTGTCTTGTTCTCAAAGCTCAATCAAGACATTCAATAAGCCACATAATATACTAAAATGACGAGTTTCCCTCTAAGGTCTGTTACAGTTTAAGAAACATGTAGTAAAACAACAACAAATAATACATAGTCCACAAAAAATCCCACACACTTTTTGCTGACAAGGATGACCAGAAAATAAATAGTGGCCATTTCTTTCTTTTTGTCAGT
Organism: Galagoides demidoff; assembly: GCA_963574575.1. NCBI lineage: Eukaryota > Metazoa > Chordata > Mammalia > Primates > Galagidae > Galagoides > Galagoides demidoff. The sequence continues at coordinate 12,864 of CAUYQV010130668.1, forward strand.
GGCAATTTAATAGTTACTCATGTTTGAGTTCCCAGACAAAAATGATTTTCCTGTGTAGTAAATTGTTACTGTTTTATTTTAAAGCCAGGACTTGCCAAATGGACAGAAAAAAGAGGAATTTGTCAGAATCTCCATAAAATTCATTTCCTGTATGCATAATTGCAAGTGAGCTCTGGTATTGTCCTTGAATAACAGTATTAATGTTTAAATCCCTTCCCAAAAGCTTACCTTCACAACTCTTCATTTCGATTTGAACACATTTTGGATCTTGTTGAGTGATTTCTGTGAATTGTACGTGTCTGAAATTAATTATGGCTTACTAGTTTTACAAAAACTTTCTACAGATTTTGGAGACACAGTCTAGGCAGTTGCAAAGAGGCAAAGGGAGTGCAGTGACATTTTTTTATCAGATGATTTTTAAACAAACAGGTAGAAAATTTTGCTGACAAGTTGGCTTGATATCTTCATTCATTATAGCCGTTAGCTGCAGGTGTGTCTTTCAATATATGCAACACATGTAGTTTGGGTTTTAATTAGGGCAAATGGTCTTGGACTACTGCAGAGATACTGAGCTACCTCAGCTTTTTGTATTTTAGTCACCAACAGTGTTTACGGAGTCCTGTAATCACTTTGCCACCGTTTACATGCTGAAGCTAAGGTACTTGTCTCCTTGTCTCTGGCTGTTTGTAGTGTGCAGAAAGCATACTTTGGCCGTGGGATACTGCAGTAATCCAAAGTGCTTCTTTGTATTTGCATTTACACCTAGCACTTTCTAATTCTAGTATAATTTTTTTTTAATGCCACTTGTTTTCTTTATACCTAGTCTATGAAGTTTTCATGATATTCTCTTAGTCATGTGATTCAAGATGCTACCCATGTAGACACACTGTATTTTTAAGGTGGGCAAGTGCGATTAACGATGAACCATTTTAAAGGGGAGGTTATTTGAAACCTCTAATTTGATTATTGGGAGGATTTTCATGCTTTCTTTAGTATTTATTACCATCATACCAGTTCAAACTATTTTACTGTCTAATACATTAGCATTTTGTATTTTGATGGGAATTGTTACAGAATTTAAAGATTTGATGAAATAAGATGTAGCAGACTTTTTGTAGCAAGTTTCTGGTAAAAGGGTTTTTTGCAAGTCTCAGGTTCTTGCTGCACTATTTTTTTTTAAATATTTATTCCAGTTACTCTAAGTCAGAAGCATTCTTTTCAAGTAACAGCAGCACTTGTGAAAGGAAAAAAAAAAAACGCACATGTTCTTAGTAGGTTACTAAATTTGTACAAGTTAATTAAGATTTTAGCCATCAGTAAGTTTGACAAGGGAAATTTATTTGTGTTTGGCGTTAAAATGCTTCCAAAAGATCAAGGTTTTTTGTTGTTGTTGTCTGTTTTTGTTTGAACCTTAATGTAGATGGAGAAATCGGAGGCAACCTCAGTATAGGAACTGCCACTTTGAACAGTTTAGGTCTTAAAAAGAAAGCCAATCTTATGCCACGGGGAGAAAAATGAGCTGAAATTGTACCAACTCCTCTGGCCCTCTTTTCCTCAAAAAAGAAACACACTATACCAGTTTTGCTTATTTTACAGATATCTGGTGGTTCTATAGTTTAAAGCAGCTTGTGAAATTATCTAAGTGGACTCAATTTTGTTTATCTTTCTGTAAGTTCTTAATTTTTGCTATATAGCATTGGCAAAAATATGTACAAATTGACCTCTGTTCTTATTTCCTGTTGTGAGTATTATAAATGATGAGCTCCTATGTAAAACCCTACTCTCAGATCAGTAAAATGTATATCACAGCACAGCCCAGCAGTAGTTCATGCTCAGCTGTGGGGACCCTGGGAGCTTTTTGAAGATGATGGAACCACACTAGGGTTGAAACTGAAGGCTGTGGAGTTAATTGTGTTTTTGAGCTTGAATCTTACCTGTGATTTTTTTTTTTTTTTTTTTTTTTTTTTTTAGTGTCCTTTCATGACTTGATTTTTCTCATAAGCCAATGTATTTGTAGGTTTACTGGACTTTATTTTTAGGGAGTTGGGGTGGTAATTTCTTATCTTTCCTTTTTTGATTAAGTTGGTTCAGCTATGGTGCTATTTGGTAGGTATCTTCAGTGTCAGGTCCCGTAGCTGAATGCCATTGTTATTATAACTATTATTTGTAATCACATTGTAAGCTTGAATTTGAGCTTGTACCTGCATCTTTTGTATTTTGTACATCTGGTTACTTAGACTTTGGGAGTCCTATTTGGTTTCAGTCATGTATGTCTACTTTGTAGATTAAGTAGACTTCATCAACTATGGTCTATTTTGGGTTTGTAGTTTAATTTAGAATTGTGTTAAATTGATATTTTGCATTTGACTTCATTTTACATTAGTTTGAAGTAAATTATTTAATTTTCAAATTCTGGAATTTGAACATTTACTGTAATTTGTAATATAACTGCTGTGAAATACTTGAATAAAGATGACAAGAAAAACATGTCTTTCTTTAGCTTAATTATGATCATTGTTGCCTACAAATGCAGTGCTAGCTTTCTAGCTGATTTTATCTGTTTTATAGATAGGACATATTATTGTTTGTCAACCACCCCAAAAGTCTTGTTACATGGTTCCTTTTAGATTTTAAGTACACCATAGGATTTTCTGGATTTTCTTGAGCTGAAAAGCTTTTTCTGTTGAGGAAGTATGGTTTTATTTTTGTTAGTTTTTCCCCTTTTTTAAAATTTCAAATTAATACGAGGGCATAGATTTTCAGATTACATTGTTCTGACTTCCAAAGTAGAGTTCTAGTTGGTTTTAATTGGAAGATTGGAGAGTGTCTAAAATATATTGTATGGAAGGAATGGGTACTTCTGAAATATGTTTCTCTAATTGGAAGACTGTCACTATATATAGTATGGTTCACTTATTTTATAATATTCCCCTTTTATTGAGTTGTTTAACATACTTTCCACAGTGCAGTACATAAAATGGAGAAAGGTTTTATACTAGAGTTTTGAACAGTTTACTTGAAGGGAATAGAATGTTTTTGGTTTTAGAATGCCTATTTCTGCTCTCTACCTTGAGAAACCTTTTTTTGTTATTTATATTCTTTTATTTCAAAATTTTTACTTTTGTCTATATCCAAAGATTGGTAGTAATAAACCTGCAAAACAGATTTAAAACTATCTGAACGTTTAGATAAAGAGTTTATAATTGTATTCGAAACTCAGTGAAGGTTTTAGGACTTTGGAGATAAAGTTGAATTTTATTTATCCAGATTTAGTTTCTGTAACACTCAACAGTGCAATAAAATCAAAGGCCAGTTTTTTTTTTTTTTTTTTGAGACAGAGTCTCATTCTGTCTCCTGGTCTAGAGTGCCAAGGTCTTAGCCTACCTCATAGCAACTTCACGCTCTGGGACTCAAACAATCCTCCTGCCTCAGCCTCTCAGTACCTAGGACTACAGGCACCTGCCACAAGGCCCAGCTAATTTTTCTATTTTTAGTAGAGACAGGGTCTTGCTATTGCCCAGGCTGGAACTCCTGGCTACAAGTGATCTTCCTGCCTTGGCTTCCCAAAGTGCTGGGACTACATAGGTGAGCCATTGTACTGGCCTGGAGATTTTTATAATTTAACACTTTTGGCCTACCAACATGCTGGGATTACAGAGGTAAGATACTATGGTGGCCTTGAGATTTTTATAATATAATTTAACACATTCACCAGGTGTTGGAGACTGTTCTGAGTGCTTTACTGATACAAATGCAAATTCTTTTCATCCTCTGAGAACCTTATAAAATACATGCTGTTATTATCATCCCTATCATACAGACCAAGACAGTGAGACATGGATTAGTTTACACAAGATCACACAGCCAGGATTCAAATGTAGGTAGTTGGGCTCTAGAATTGATGTTCTCAGTACACTCGACTGCTTCTTCGATAGACAGACACACAAACTTATCATTTTAGTACTCTGTGTCATGTGTTAGGACTGAATTTTGCACCAGGCACTCTAGGTGCACAGAGGAGGGGCATGCGGCCCAACCTCAAAGAGGCCTTTGTGGGAAACCTGATGCCTGAGCTGAGGCATGGAGAAGGGAAAGGCCTTCCAGCCCAAGGACCAATGGAAGCATAGACTGAGAGGTGAGAAAGCATGACAGCTGCAGGGGACAGTACAAGCAGTTCTGTATTACCACAAGTCAATGTTTATTTAACAGATTTATTTGAGCCATTGCCAGTTACCAAGCACCGTTCTTGGCACTAGAGTTACAGCTGAGGACAGGACAGCAAGGTCCTTGTTTTTTTGACACTTGCAATTTAGTGGGCAAAGAGTAAACAAGATGTTCTCTAACAGTGGTAAATGCTTGGATGGCAATAAATACAGTAGTAGTGATAGTAGGGCATACACGAGTGTCAGCTACTATTTTTAACAAAAGGAGAAACTGAAATAAAGAATGGGTAAGCAACTTGTCCAAGGTTACACAGCGAATGTCAGCTGGGATCCTGTCTTGTGGTTTGGGTTTAGAATTTGGATTCTTAACTGATCTATCACTAAGCTGATTGATAAATTCTTCTGCTCTTAAATCAAATTTTTCTTTCTATTAATAAACATTTTTAAATGGTAGAATACTACAGAGAATAATACTATGTGCATGTTCCCATATCCAGTGAGTTTATATATATTTTTTTTGGAGACAGAGTCTTGTTCTGTTTCTCAGGCTAGAGTGCAGTGGTATCATCATATTCTCTACAACTTTCAACTCTTAGGCTCAAGCAATCCTCCTACCTCAGCCTCCCTAGTCTCTGGAACTATAGTTGTGGGCCACCACACATGGCTAATTTTTCCTATTTTTAGTAGAGATGAGGTCTTGGTCTTGCTCAGGCTGGTCTCAAACTCCTGACCTCAAGTGATTCTCCTGCCTTGGCCACCATCCAGTTATCAAATGTTAACAGTTTGTCATATTTGTTTTAGTTCAAAAAGAAAAAAAATTTGAATAAGGTTTAAGTCCACTTTCTACCTTTCTCTAATTCCATTCCTTTTCTTTCTTTACCACTGGCAGCTACTCTGATGACTTTGGTAAATATCTTTCTGTTTTTGTTTTTAATTCTTTTACTTGAGAAGGTAGTAGTCTGCTTCTAGAACCAGAGTGCCTGAGTTTGACTCTTAGGTATGTCCCTTCCTGCCTGTGTGATACTCAGCAAATCACTTTACCACTCTGCTTGTCAGTTTTCTTGTCTGTGAGATGGAGGATGATGACAGCACCAAGCCCATGGTGGCTACTGCATATTTGCGCAAAGACGTGTGAAACAGAGGCATGCCTAGGCACATGGGCAGTGCTCAACAAATTTCAATCATCACTCTAATTTTTACAAGTGTTAGATTTGTTCGTGTCCATACAAATTATTTTGCATGTTTTGAAAATGTACATAAAAATGGGATTGTTTTACATCTTGCTTTAAAATTTATGTTTTTAAAGTCTGAAATACATGTGCATGTATATAAAGCATGAAGTAAAATTCTAGAAAAGTTGTTATATAAACCAGCCATCCCTAATCCCCTCCAAATCAGATGTTCTCCCTAGAGCCATTTGTTTTCAACACCTGTAACTGATTATTTGGTATTTCTAAATGATATTACATAGCTACTTTTTTATGTTCCAGTTGTAATCATCTTTTGATTTTCCATCACAATGTAGTCACACAACTCTCAACACACACACACACACCCCTCTCCTTCTCATCCTCCCAATTGGGTACAATTAGATCATTATTCAGTATTGCATCATTGTGACTGTGAAAACTGCCAGCTGAGCCATATAGTATGCTATGATGATTTTTCCTTTCCTATATGCCTTTTTATTAATAGTCTTTGTTCTTTTTTTTTTCTGTATATAATCCCTAGCTTGTTCCTCCCCAGGAGTCCAACTCTCTTCTTAGTATCTTCAAACAGCAAGCATTTTAAGATTTTGAGAGTTTTGAGTATTTATATGTATTCCTTTTGTTCTATCCCACCTTTGCCCTCCTACCCTAAGTTTCTTTCCAATAGGCCAATACATTGGTTATAAGAACTCAGAGGGAATTAAAGTGTTCTTTGGAAGATTCTGCACTGATATTTTCCTCTCTCCCTCTGTAGGCACAATAATTTCCAGAGTACTTGGAGGTGATGGAGTCAGACTTTTATCTTTCTTTGACTTAATGTCATCTGTTTTCTTGACAGTAGGTCTTGTTTCAGAAACAGCTGACTGGTCTGTGTAGGATCCCTGGGGGGAGGGGGGGTTAATGTGGCAGGTCCAAAAGGCCACGTGCTAAAGGTCATACGATGCCCTGATTTTCTTGCTGGAGCTTTTCTTCCCTTATTGGAATTCTAGCTGTTGCTAGAACATTTTCAGGTTAGTTTTTTAATTAACACAGTGGTTCCCAACCTATGGATCGCAACCCACAGGAGCTGTATTAAAGGGCCATGGCATTAGGAAGGTTGAGAACCACTGGATTAATAGAAGAAGCATAGCTTCAGGGAAAGAAGTCTTATACTAGCTAATCCTAAGAGAAGTCTGGACTGGAGGACAAAAGGTGGGTAAAGCCGAAAACAAAAGTTTATTGCTTTTCTTACATTTGTGCTATCCTTTACAAGTTGCATAAGAAAGTCATCTAAGCCTTTACCCTATCTGGTGGTTTGGAAATTATTAGTGACCTTTCCACTCAGGTATCCATCCTAACTATGCTTTTAATATCATTGTATCATGGATTAATTGCTAGTGAGTTGCTAAGTAAGTACTGAATTTAAAGGGCTGGTATTTTTATGGGTTGTAATGGCTTGAGGAGGTAGAGGTCAAAAAGTTAGTTTGGAAAACTCCAAGTAGACTAGTTTAGAATCGGGGAAATATGAGGACGTGCGCTGGAAGATAAAGCTGCGTCTACTTTGGGGTCTTGTTATGGAAGACAGATGTAAATGCTTAGGCTTTTTCATGTGCTATAGAATGGTTTTGAATAGCATTAGGGCATGTTGAAAATAGAACTGTAGAAATATTAATTTTGCAGCAATATACAAAATGGAAAATAACTACGACTTCCTTTTAACGAGATACATTAACTACCTGTGGCTATGCTATGCCAAGTATGTCCTAGGCACTGGAGGGACGAGGCTAAGTCTTTGTAAAACACAGCCTAAAACACAATATCTGCCCTTGGAGATGATAACTGTGCAGCATAAGACAGCGTATTAAGAAAATATTTAAATAAATGCAATGATAATGGTTTAGTTGAGGAACTTGTTGGACCATCTAGGAACTGGACTCACCGTGATAATACATGGAAGGCTTTTTTTCCTGGTGGATGTGATATCTTTACAGCATCTTGAAAAATGAAGGAGGGTAGTAAAACATTGGGAAAGAATATTTCAGGCAGAAAAAGCACTATGTATAACAAAGTCTTAGAAACAGGTAAATGTGTTAAATTCAGGCAACTAAGAGCAGTTGCAGTTTGCTTTAGAATAAAGCAAAGAAGAACATCGTGTTAGAGGTCAGCAAGGACTTTGTATGCCGCTCTTGAATTCCAGGTGAGAGATGCTGCAGGGATGGTGAGAAAAAGATCGTTTCTAGGAAATTTAGAGGTAAAATCAATAGGACTCAGCAACTGACTGTTGGGGATGAGGATAAAGAAGAGCCTGGAATTGCTCTTAGGTTTCTGCCTGGGTGATCAGGTAGGTAGCTGTGCATTAACTGGGAATGAACAGGAGGGAGGGCAAAGTGCAGGGAACACAATATTAGACATTTTGACATCCAGGTCCAGCAGACATTTAGATAAATATATCTAAAGCATGGGAGAGTTCAGAGCTGGAGACATTTGAGGTTAGCTGCCCAGAAGTAGTTGTTCAAACCATGAGAGTGAATCAGATCACCGAGGCTTTTAAAAACATGATGAAAATGGCAAATAGAAGAACAGCAATGTCAAAGAAGCAGGCAGAGGATGTCTTACAAATGAGACTAATCATACCTTCTTAAAAGCAGGATGGCCAGAAAGAGTGGTGTCCCGGAACTGAAGGAGAGAAGTTTGTATTCAAAATGGATGGCTGCATCAAATACTGCAGTGGAGGCTAGTAAGATATGTACTAAAATGTTGCCAGTAGATATGACAATTTGGTGATCTTTATTTCTTTTAGGAAAAAGGGAAAGAGTGGGAATGTAACTAGAGAAGGACACAGGGTTGAGGAAAGGATTTTGATGAAGGTTAAAAACTGGACATGTTATGCACTGAAGGGATGGGGATGATGGTAGAGGTGGTGAGCACAATGATAGCAGTTAACCTTTATTAAAAATGTCCTGGATTCCAGGTCATCTTCAATGGGCTTTATAAGCATTAACTCAGTCTTCACATCCATTCTATTAATTAGGTGCTATGGTTACCCCGACTTCACTAATTGGGGAGTTAATCATAGATTGTTACTTGCTCTGAAGGTCAGACAGGTAAATAAGACAACCAGGATTTAAACCCTGGGATTCTAACACAGAGCCCTGTTATTTACCACTATTCTATATTGCCTGAATAGAAAGGTGGAAATTAAAGATGGGAAAGAGAGGTGATAATTACTGGTCAAGATACTAGGAGTGCTGGTCTTGAGTGAGAGTGAAGGTATTTTGTTGTAGAAGACCAGAAACTGCAGGTATGGATGAAGATGGTACATTTGGAGGTAAAATGATGTATTGTTAAGTTTAGGAAATTACTACCTGATGACTTCAGTTTTTTCTTTCAGATACTGATTGATTGAATTTGCATCCTTTTATTGTGAAGCCTAACATAGATACGGAAAACTAAAGTAATTATGGTTTTGGGGCCATGAATTTTAAATCATTATGAGTAGGCTCAAACACATCTTTATTAAAATAGGAACGATTACAATCAACACATTGTTGTTGCCAACAAGAAATAAGTTTCGTATTCTTATAGTGGAAAAATTGGCGCTTCGGGATTAGATGGACTCTTGGAAAGCATTTTCTGCATCCTGCTGGTTGTGGAAGCATCTTCCCTACAAAAAGTTGTAGACCTGCTTGAAGAAGTGGTGGTCAGTTGGTGAGAGTTCAAGTGAATATGGAGGATAAGGCAAAACTTTGTAGCCCAATTCGTTCAACTTTTATAGCATTGGTTGTGCAATGTGTGGTTGGGTGTTGTTGTGAAGAAGAATTGTGCCCTTCCTATTGACCAATGCCAGCAGCAAGCATTGCATTTTTTGGTGTGTCTCATCGATTTTCTGAGGAAACTTTCCAGATGTGATCGTTTCACCGGGATTCAGAAAGCTCTAGTGGATTAGACCAGCAGCAGACCACCAAGCAGTGACCTGTTTGGGGGACAAGTTTGGCTCTGGGGAGTGCTTTGGAGGTTTCTCTTGGTCCAGCCACTGAGCTGGTCATCACCAGTTTTTGTATGAAATCTACTTTTCGTCACATGTCACTGTCCCATCAAGAAATGGTTTTTTGTTGTTGCATAGAATAAGAGAAGATGACACTTGAAAACGAGTTCAGTCAGCTCACGAGGCACCCACTTATGGAGGTTTTTCACCTCTCCAAGTTGCTGCAGATGCCAAATGACCATAGTGGTTGACATTGAGTTCTTTAGCACCTTCTCGTGTAGTGGTCAAAGGGTCAGCTTCAGTGATCGCTCACAATTGGTCCTTGTCAACTTCCAGTGGCTGGCCACTACCCTCCTCATCCTCAAGGCTCTCGTCTCCTTTGCAAAACTTAGTGAACCACCACTGCACTGTATGTGTGTTAGCAGTTCCTGGGCCAAATCTGTTGTTGATGTTGCAAATTATCTCCAGTGCTTTAGAGCTTGAATAAAAAAATCACTAAAATTTGCCTTTTGTCTAATATCATTTCCAAAGTCCAACATAAATATATAATAAAACAAGTAACAAGTAATTAGCAAAAAACATAAGGTGAGAAATGGACATTAAGGGCCATGTCTGTGGCTCAGTGAGTAGGGCGCTGGCCCCATGTACCGAGAGTGGCCGGTTCAAACCCAGCCCTGGCCAAACTGCAACCAAAAAATAGCCAGGTGTTGTGGCAGGGACCTGTAGTTCCAGCTACTTGGGAGGCTGAGGCAGAGAATCGCCTAAACCCAAGAGCTGGAGGTTGCTGTGAGCTGGGATGCCACGGCACTCTACCAAGGGCAACAAAGTGAGACTCTGTTAATAAAAAGAAGAAGAAATGGACATTAAAATGATGGATAGCATAATCACATTATTAAGAATGTAGTCCAGGGTAGTGCCTGTTGCTCAGTGGGTAAGGTGTCAGCCCCATATACTGAGGGTGGTGGGTTCAAACTCGGCCCCGGGCCAGACTGCAACAAAAAAGTGGTCGGGCATTGTGGCAGGTGCCTGTGGTCCCAGCTACTCAGGAGGCTGAGGCAAGAGAATAGCCTAAACCTAGGAGTTGGAGGTTGCTATGTGCTGTGACATCACGGCACTCTACTTTAAGTAAGTGCTGTGACATCACGGCACTCTACAAAGTAAGACTCTGTCTCTACAAAAAAAAAAAAAAAAGGATATACTCTAGTACCAAATAGCAGATTTCTTTTCTTTTTTTTGTTTTTGAGACAGAGTCACTTTGTTGCCCTCGGTAGAGTGCTCTGCCGTCACACCTCACAGCAACCTCAAATTCTTGGGCTTAAGTGATTCTCTTGCCTCAGCCTCCCAAGTAACTGGGACTATAGGGGCTCTCCACAATGCCCGGCTATTTTTTTGTTGCAGTTGTCATTGCTGTTTAGTTGACCTGGGCTGGGTTTGAACCTGCCAGCCTGGGTGTATGTGGCCGGTGCCCTACCCACTGACCTACAAGCACTGCCCCAAATAGCAAATTTCAATAATGCAAAAACCACAAATATTTTGGCACCAACCTGATAAAATACATCCTCTACCCAGTTCAAGAACATGATGTAGTCTCAGCCAATCCAGAGCTTGCTATGTGCTTCATTCTAATTAATGTATATTCTAAATTTTTAATTATTATGTTGTCCAATATGATAGCTATTGTTCACTTGAAATGTGGCTAGTCCAAACAAAGATGTGCTATATGTCATCATGCATACTAATTTTCAAGATTTATTTTAAAAATATGAAACATCTCAGTGATTTAAAAAATATATTGCATATTGAAATAACATTTTGAATGTATTGGGTTAAAGTAAATTTATTAAAAATAATTTCTACCTGGTTCTTTTTACTCTTGATATTGTGGATAGTAGGTTTAAAAATTTTATATATGCAATTTCTGTTGGATAGCACTGATCTAGATCAGAAGCTGGTTTTGTTTTATTTCTATATTTTTGCAAGACTACTTAGGAGGCATATAATGTCTGGGTATTCTCCTTTTTGTGATGTTAGGAGTGATTGATTCTCAATGCCTAGATAAATTAATTCATTAGAGCTTGCAGAATGGTGAGTTCTAAAAGTAATCACTCCTTATTCATTCATTAGCAGAAAACTCTACCAAGAGAAACATTTATCTCTTATTTATCTGGTTATCCAATAGTGCAAGTCATACAGGAAAGGAAAGATTAATGCTTGATTCTTTACCTTTATTAACCAGTTTTAATGAATTTAATGAAGTATCTCCCTCTCTCCTTAAGTTTTTAAAGGAATCGCCATACTGTTTCCATAGCAGCTGCATCATTTTGCATTCCCATTGACCAAAGTGATGAATAAGTTTTTTGGTATTATTATGGATTCATAGATTTAAACATATTTGGTGTATTTCAATGTATTGCTTAAGCTTATTCCAGCTAAAATGGCCCCATTTCTGGCACCTGAGTCCTTCTGACACAACTCTTTAGCACTCTTTAGCTTTTAATCTGTTTCATCTGTAGTGATATCCCTCTTTTGTTCCTGATATTGACAATTTGTATCTTCTCTTTTATTTAGGTCAGTTTTTTGTTATTCATATTTTTTAAAAAATCATTTTTTAGTTTCTTGATTTTTTTTGTATTGTTTCTACAGTGTTCTGATTTCTGCTCTTAAGTTTATTTCCATCTTTCTTTCTTTTTCTTTTCTTTTTTTCTGAGACAGGGTCTCACTTTGTCACCCTTGGTAGAGTGCCGTGGCATCACAGCTCATAGCAACCTCAGAGTTGGGCTCAAGAGATTCTCTTGCCTCAGCCTCCCTAGTAGTTGGGACTATAGGCACCTGCCACAATGCCTGGCTATTTTTAGAGGCAGGGCCCCCCTCTAGCTCAGGCTGGTCTTGAACTCCTGAGCTCAGGCAATCCACGTGCCTCGGCCTCCCAGAGTGTAGAATTACAGGTGTGAGCCACTGTGCCTGGCCAATTTTAGCTTTCTTTCTTCTTCTTCTTTTTTTTTTTTTTTTTGGAGACAGAGTTTCACTTTGTCACCCTCAGCAGAGTGCTATGTTGTTATAGCTCACAGCAACCTCTCAAACTCCTGGGCTCAGGCAATTCTCTCGCTTCAACCACATGGAATAGCCGAGATTACAGGCACCCACCACAATGCCTGGCTATTTTTAGAGATGGGGTCTTGCTCTTGCTCAAGCTGGTCTCCAACTCCTGAGCTCAGGTGATCCACCCACCTAGACCTCCCAGAGTGCTGGGATTACAGGTGTGAGCCATCATACCCGGCCTAACTTTATTTCCATCCTTCTTGTTTTATGCTTAGATTCTTAAACTGAAAGATTATATTAATTAGATTATTGGTTTTAGATTTTTTCTTCCTTCCTAATTTGAATATTTAACATTAAAAAAACTTCTAAGCACTGCTTTACCTGGATCTCTCACACATTTTTACCTGGTGTATTTTCATTTTCATTTAGTTCAAAATATTTTCAACTTTCTCTTGAGACTTTCACTTTGACTCCTGAATTATTTAGATGCATATTGTTTAATTTTCAAATATTTAGAATTTCCTAGATTTTGTTACTGATTTCCCACTTAGTTCTTTTATAGTCAGAGAATATACTCTGTATGATGTTAATTCATTCAAATTTATTTTGGTTTGTTTTGAGAATCTGGTCTATCTTGGTGAATGTTTTATGTGCACCTAACCAAAGAATTATGCTGTTGTTGGGTGAAGTGTTCTGTAATTATCAGTTGGATCACATGATTGCTCAGGTCTTCTCCATCCTTGTTGATATGTTCATAGGCTTTTGGGTTGAAAACATACCCATGAAACATGGGTAACTGCAGGTGTTGTGATTGCTGCATTCTATGGAAAGAGTAAGTTTTGTTTTGTAAGGAGCTGCCAAACTGTCTTTCAATGCCACTGTACCATTTTGCATTCCCACTAGTAGTGAATGAGAATTCCCATTGTTCCAGATCCTTGTCAGCATTTGGTGCTGTCTGGGGTTTGGATTTTGGCCATTTTATTATAATAGGTGTGCAGTGGTATCTTTTTTTTTTGTATCTTGTTGTTTTAATTTGCAATTCCCTGATCACATATGATGTTGACATCTTTTCATATATGTATTTGCTGTCTCTAGATGGTGAGGTGTCTCTTTAGATCTTTTGCCCATCTTTTAACTGTATTGTTTGTTGAGTTTTTGGAGTTCTTTTATGTTTTGGATTCTATTCCTTTATGAGCTATGTGTTGAGGTTACAGTTCAGTGACTTTCATTATATTCATATTTTTGAGCTATCCTTGGCACCACGTATCTCCAGAGCACTTTTTATCTTGCAGAACTGAAATTCTGTACCCGTTAAACAGCAGCCCCCCATTCCATTCCACTTTCTGCCCCTGTGAATTTGACTGCTCTCATGTAAGTGGAATCATGTAGTATTTGTGCTTTTGTGTCTGGCTTATTTCGCTCAGCATAATGTCCTCAAGATTCATCCGTGTTGTAGCACATGTCAGAATTTCTTTCTTTTTAAAGGTCAGATATTATCCCATTTTATGTACAGTTGACCCTTGAACAACGTGGGTTGGAACTGTACAGGTCCACTTATAGGCAGATTTTTTTCTGCCCCTGCCACTCTCCTGAGACAGCAAGATCAACATGTCAACCCCCTTCCTCCTCCTCAGCTCACCCAATGTGAGGACAACAGGATGGAGACCTTTATGGAATTAGGAATTACCATATGATCTAGCACTTAATGGATCACCAAAGACAGTTTGGCAGCTCCTTACAAAACAAAACCTACTCTTTCCATAGAATCCAGCAATCACAACACTTGCAGTTACCCACGTTTCATGGGTATGTTTTCAACCCAAAGCACATGAACTTATCAACAAGGATGGAGAAGACCTGAGCACTTCCCTTTCTTTAATGCATAGTAAATTTATTTGCTCTTCCTTATGAACTTTTTAATAACAGTTTCTTTACATTACTTTATTGTAAGAATTAGTGTATAATATCTAATGCATAAAATACTTATTTGTTAATCGACTGTTTATGTTATCAGTAAGGGTATCAATCAACGGTATGTTATTAGTAGTTAAGTTTGGGGGGCGTTCAAAGTTATATATGGATGTCTGTGCAGCGGTCAGCATCACTGGACCTCACATTGTTCAGGAATGGACAGTGTATACCACATTTGTTTATCCATTCAACCTTTGATGGAAACTTGAGTTACTTCTGCGGCTATTGCAAGTGATGGTATGACCATGAGTATACAAATATCTTTTTTACTACCTGTTTTCACTTCTTTTGTATATATGCCCAGAAGTTGAATTGCTGGAGCATATGGTAATTCCATTACTAATTTTTTAAGGAATCACTATACTGTTCTATAGCAGCTGTTTCATTTTACATTCCCACCAAAGGTACACAAGATTCTAAATTCTCTATAACCTCACTGATACTTACTATTTTTGTAGTTTTTTGTTTGTGTGCTTTATACAGCAGCCATCCTAGTGGGTGTGAGATGTTTGCATTTAATGTAATTATTGGTATGTTTGGATTGAACTCTGCCATTGTATTTTATATTTTTTCTTTGTTTTTTATTCCTGTGATTCTTTGGGGTTACTTAAATAGATTTAAAAGTCCCTTTTTAATTTATCTATTGGCTTTTTTTTTTCCTGCTGTTTTTGAATGATTTTTAGGGGTTTCTCTGAGACTTACAATGTACATGCCTAACGTTTCATAATGTACCTAAAGTTAGTATTTTTCCACTTTAAGTAATATATAGATATCTCCTAGCCCATGTGCTGTAGTTGCCACATGAATTATATTTCCATATATTGAAAAGTCCACCAGACAATGTTGTTTCTTTTTTCTTCTAACAAGTCACAAATATTTTTAAGAACTTAAAGGGTAAAAAATAATCTGTTACAGTCACACAGACATTCATTGTTTCTGTTGCTCCTTCTTTATTACTTAAGGCCAGGTTTTATTTTGCTTCTGCCTAAAGAATATGCTTTGCCGTTTCTTTCAAAGAAGTCTAAGAGTGAGAAAATCTTGAGTTTCCTTCATCTGGGTCTTTATTTTGCCTTTATTTCCAAAAGATGTTCACTTGCCATAGAAATCTGGGTTGACGCTTCTCCCCTTTCAGTGCTTTAAGATGTGATTTCCTGGCCTTCTAACCTCCATGGTTTCTGATGAGAAATCTACAGTCATTTGAATCATGCTTTGTGTGTAATGCGGTGTTGTTTTTCTCTGGCTGCTCTTAAATATTTTTTTCCGTCTTGATGCTCAGCCGTCTGATTATGATGTTTCTGGGCATAGATTTCTTTGTGTTTATCCTGTTTGGGGTTTGCTGGTCTTTGTGCATCTGTAGGTTTGTGTCTTCTACCAAGTTTGGGGAGTTTTCAGTCACTTCTTCAAATTCTCTGCCCACACCAGCATCTTTCTCCTTTCAGGAGTTCAGCGATGCGAACATTACACCTTTCGGGGTTGTCCTGCATGTCTCTGAGGCTCTGTTCAGTTTTTAAAAATATTTTTTGCCTCCGTTGTTCAAGTTGGATCTTTTAAACTTTTTGACTATCTTGCGCTTGGCGTTTTTGTTGACTGCTTTTCCTCTTGAGGGTTGTTTAATGTATTGCTGGCTCTTTGTATGTCAAGTAATTTTGAATTGTGTCCTGGACATTTCGAATATTATTTATAACATTCTGGGTCCTGTGACAGTCTTTGGAGATTCTTGGCCTCTTTTGTTTTAGCAGTTAGCCAGCCTGGGTTGGTTCAGACCAGAAGTCCCAGCCTCCCTCCATGTGGGCTGTGTTCCACTGTGGTTTAGTTTTCAAGGCTTCGTACCGCTTCCTTATATCCATGTGGCTCCCCAGAGACGTCTATGGCCTAAGCCCCAGTACCTGTGAATATATTATCTTATGTGGTGAAATGGACTTTGCAGATATAATCAAGGATCTTGAGATGGGGAGATTATTGTGGATTATTGTGTAGGTTTGTGATTCTGGTATAATTGGAAGGGTCCTTAGAGGAGGGAGGCCAGAGAATCAGGCAGGAAATGAAGAGTGGAGCAGGAGTGATAAAAGTTGAGGATGAAGAAAGGGGCCAGGAGACAAGTGCAGGTGGCCTCTGGAAACTGGAGAAGTCGAGGAAATAGATTTTTCCCTGGAACCTCCAGAAGGAACACAGGTCTGCTAACACCCATGTGTATTTCTGATCTCCATAACTGTAAGCTAGTAAATTCATTGTCTTAATAAGTTTGCAGTAACTTCTACAGCAACCATAGGATACTAATACAACTCCCATGTGTACCACTCAGGGACAAGTTCAAGAACCTAGTGGTGGTCTATGTCATCATTCAGATCTCAGAGCCTTTTCTCTGTCCGTCCTGGTCACTTCTACACATGTCCAGCCTCAGAATTTTCTACAGTACTTTAACGGACCTCTTCCTACAGCTCCTCACTCCCTATGATTGTCCCTTCACTCTCAGGATTCCAGAAAGCTACTTTCCTGGTGGTCTGGCCAGAAAGAGACACAAGAATCTTAGGGGATACTTCTGCAATCATGGCCACTGCTGCCGTGAGTTGGCTGATACGTTCCTGGGGCTCCCTGGGTTTGGGTCTGGAGAGTCTAGTAGGAGAGGGTTTACAAGGCAGACCCAGAGAGGGCACCGCCAAGTGGGTCATTCTTTGACTTTTGATTTTCCTCCTCTTTCATTTTTCAAGGCCCTTTGATAATTGCTTTATGTTTTCTATCCAGGAGTTATAGTTGTAATCAGTGGAAAGATGTGGTGTTATGTGCTGACTCGCCTTAACCAGGGCTAGAAATTTCTTTCATTTCTTTGTTACTTAAAAGAAATCCCTATCTTTTCCCCTTTCTATTTATCTTAAGGCATTTTCTGAGTTTTTTTTTTAAATTCACTATCGTATTCTATCTAGTTTAGCCTACGTTTCTACAATAAAATAATTTTTCCCTTAATTCTTCCTGAGACATTTTACTTCCTTTGTGAGTTTTTCTAATTCTGAGTTTATATTATCCCTTCATTTCTTATGTTATTGTCGTCTGCCCTCTGACTTGTGTTGAGATTTAGGTTACAGTTCTCGTGTATTTTGTAGGCCGATCTTCTTAGAGTGCTTTTTTTCTCCTGTAGGGGTAGCCTTCTCCTTAGAAAGTTTTTTCTTATTTATATGGTAGCTCCTCTCAATCCTTTTGTTGTTCATTTTTTACATGAAATCATTTATCTTCATCTTTTAGAAGGAAGCCTGACTTTCATGGCTCTAGAGCTCTCTCTTCTGTTATTTTTGTGAAGTGTTTAAAGACATGTCTGCTTGTTTTCTGAAATCGCCTGCCTTTGCTCCCCTCCCAACCTCTACCTAGACTGATTTTCCTTTGTCTCTTTTGTTCCTGCTGTGCTGCTCAGTTCAGAGTCTCTCCCTACTAGTTTTCCTTAGTCTGGGGCTCCGTCCTGGAAGAGAGCTTTGGCCGATTAGTTGTGAGGATGCACAAGGCTCAGGCCTGCTCGTACTCTTGTACTCACCTGTGAGCTGGGCATGTCAGGCTTCTTTCAGCGTCTGGAGCGCTCCTGAGAGTAGGGGTGGGCCCCAGTTCCTTTAGATACCCATCACTTTCCTCTGCCTGCTTCCTCACACATGTATACCACAGAGGTCTCATAGGTGTGACCGATTCGTTTCTACCTATGAGGGGGTTGGAGTTCTGCAGCAACCTCATTTTTTAGTTTTGTTTTAGATGTTGTCCACGGGTCTTTGGATTTTTCATCCTAGTTTCTCTGTTTTTAATGGGCAGTTCTGGAAATTAAAAAAACTATGCAGCCACTGTCATCCTCCTCCTCCTCAGAGATTGTGATGAAAAGGTGTACTTTTCTGCTAAGAGTAAGGGCTGGGTAGGAAGCATCGGTATAGAATAGTTATCGATGGAAATGGGCGAAGGGCTTATCCAAGAGGAGGTCAGAGTAAGGGGAGGGCCCCGTAGAGGTGGAGACCAGGAGTCAGCAGTGGCACCAATCTGGGGGAATGGGAGGTTATTTCCCTTGCAGCTTTCTCTGCAAATGAAACATCAGAGGAGGTTAATAATCGGATTAAAGCGTTTCGTTCTCGCATATGCAGCTGAAGGAGCTGAATGTTAGGAGATTGAGAAAAGTTAGGGAAGGAAACCAGGGTGGGGTTGCTGAATTGGGAAACCGCAGACAGGACCAGAAAGCTGAATGTCTCTAATAGAACAAAGAAGGAGGACAATAATAGGAGGGGGCGTTGCAGATCCCAGGTGGAGACGTGTCAGAGATTTCCTGGGTAGAACAGGTCCAGGTAACAGCAACCACAGAAGGTCCTGTGTAAGGTACAGTTTAATATATTTCATCTCTACGAATTATTAATTGCTCTGGTATTTCTTGATACCATTGTTCTAAAATTGTATATCATCTCAGGAGTTTAAGAGCCACTAAGAAAACCACAGGCTTAAGAACCTCTGGAACTATTGGTAATAACGTGAATAAGCCTAATCATGTGCCTTATGGTTGTCTACTACATAGGACATGGAGCTTTTCCAACCTTCTCATTGTGGCAACAAAGTAAAGTTGATTTTGAAAAGAGATAGTAGTATTTCTAAACATTATGAATACTTGCTTACAGCTTAAGGTTTCTCAGGAAAGTGTTAGAAATTAATTACAAATTTCTATTTTAGCATTTTAATGAGTGCAAAGTATTTTAATGAGACTTTGCAAACAGAAACATCCTTTTAGAAAGAAATGTGACAATCCACAAGTAACATTATACTTAATATGTTACTACAAGAAAGGTTATTTGTGGTGAGGAGTCTCAAATTTTTTTCATGTATTTAAAGGAAGCATGAGTGAGCTGTCAGGTCCGTAGTTTATCATACTTTAATAAAGAAATTTAACAGATTAGGTTTAAAATGGAGCAAAGAAAGGAGTAATTGCCTGTCACGCTGCAAAAAAACAAATCCGTTTCAGATCTTTGGAATATTTCTTTACACTAATTTCCACATCATTTGAACTTAAATTTATCCAGACACAAAAAATCAACCCCACAAGCTCAAGATTTTATGGTTAGAATTATATGAAACTTTGTCTCTCCATTAATATATATTAATCAAACACAAACATTAAATAGAATGTTTTTGTCTTAATATGATATTTTAATGAAAATGCTAGAATTAATGTGATAATTTTTGAATTTCCTATATAGATGGGACAAGTGATTGATTTCTCTATTCTTTGCCGCGGCTGACTTAAGAAGATTGTCATGTGGTTCAAAATTAACAAGGTACAAAATGTCTAAGGGTCTTTTCCAGAAATTCATTTTTGCAGCTATCATTGGCTATGCGGGTTGGGCATTTTAGTTTATGTGAGGTAATTGTAGGTGTGTTTGTTTGAGTTTTTCCAATTAGGAAAAATTACAGCATGAGTAGAGATAATTTTGGGGACTTAGACAATTCTTATGAAACATTTTGCTGACTTCAAAGAATACTGATCTTATTTCTTCTACTATCATAGAAAAATATATGTTTTTCTTCAGAAATATTTTGGGAATTCTAAATTAGAACTTGCTTCTGAGTCTTCTACAAAATTATCTTTACTTTCTTTTGTGCTTCTTTCAGAGATAAGGGGTAGAGTGTATTGGCCTCAGAATTCCATGTGACTATTTTCACTTGTATTATAACTTAAAAGAGATGAACAATTGGAGGTGGGGGGTTGTGGCCAAACATTATACACTGGGGAAACTCTGCCTCCTGTATCTATTTTAGTAAAGTTAGAATGGAGGTCAGCCTGTTTTTGACTCTGAGAAATCTGTAGTAAGGAAACCTGTTTAACCTTGCTAAATGCAAAACCCAGCATTTCTCAAATTTATTTAATCTCAAAACCTTATGTATGACTATTCTTAGCAGCATTATTCATAATAGCAAAACATGGAAATAACCCAAATGTCCAAGGTGTGACGAATGTATAAGTAAGATGTATCCACTTTGTATGTATTCATTTGTATGTCCATATAGAGTATTGGGTCATAGAAGGTTTAGAGTATTGATACGTGCTGGCACGTGGAGGAACCTTGAGTGCGCCATGCTAAGTAGAAGAAGCTAGAAACACAAGACCACACGTTATATGATCCCATTTGTGTGAAATGCCCTTAACAGGAAACCCATAGAGACAGAAAGTAGATTCGTGGTTGCCAGGGCCTGGGCGGTTGGGGGAATGGGGAATGGCTGCTGATGGTACAGATTTCTTTGGAGGCTGCTGAAGACATCTGGCGGCTGGTGATGGTTGCTCAACTCTACTAAAACCCACCAAATTGGTCACTTTCAAAGGGTAAAGCTTACAGTAAGTGAATTGTATGTCGATAAAGTTACTGTTAAAGAAATAAGCATAAAAGAGGGACTGTAGCAACAATTAAGGCAAGAAGTGATTAAGCGTTAAAATAAGGCGTGGTGATAGAAAGGGATTGGAGAATTCCGGCGGTGAGCTGAAGACTGGTGACTGAAACCTGAAGGAGATGGGGCTGATGTGTCCTCTGGTGCACAGGTTTGCTCATGAGCTGGCTGGCTTCACCAAGAATGAAGGAATTCTGCATATAGTACATGAAAATGCTTGAACAGAAACTATTACTTCTGGGCAGCGCCTGTGGCTCAAAGGAGTAGGGCACTGGCCCCCATGTGCTGGAGGTGGCAGGTTCAAACCCAGCCCTAGCCAAAAAAAAACAACTGTAAACTCCCCCACCCCCTAAAAAAAACTCAAACTATTACTTCTTTAGTCATCTGCAGACAATAGGGATGGCTAGAGCTATGTACAAAGTCATGGCCTTGTTTGTACTTTCTTATAACTCAAAACTTTTTTTTTTGAGACCTCAAACTCTTGGGCTTAAGTGATTCTCTTGCCTCAGCCTCCCAGTAGCTGGGACTACAGGCTCTTGCCATGATGCTCTGGCTACTTTGGCATTTAGAGGGAGGGTCTCACTCTTGCTCAGGCTGATCTCCAAACATTCTTTATGCTGCTAATAGGGTTGGGGTAGTCTGGCTGTCAGTCTCTGTGCACCAGGACAAGGAGCCCTTTGGGAGTAGCTAGAGAAGCAGCTGAGATCGTGGGTCTTACTGATTAGCGTTCTACTCAAAGGAAAATGCCCTCCTCCTCCTCCTCCTCCTTCTAGGAGGAAAGACAACCAAATGACCTGCCACATGTTACACAGTGGGCGACAGAGCACATGAATTGCATGTTTGGGAAGGTGAACACACATTTTTCGATTCCTATCTTTTTGTAAAGAAGGCTGTAGGCTGCCTCTTTAGGTCTGCCTGCAACAGCACATCTCAGCCTTAGTTTTGCCCTTGTGTGGAAAAGGCAGGCTTCTTGGAGCTGGGTCCTCATTTTACTGTCTGCTCCTTGACCCAGGTGGGAAGTCCCTTGAACCTTCTACATCCTTGGGTGCCAGGGCTGTTCCTTTTGGGGCTGAGGATGGTGCACTCACAGTGCTAACACTGTCCTCCTCTCTCCTCTGCTTTTCCAGCCTGGGGCACACGGTCAACGGGGATGTAAGGAACTGCTAGAAGTTCATGATGGAGGGAAGCCTCTCAGAAGGAGGCAGTGAGGCAGCAGTGGGTGGGCTGACACCGTAGTGGACTCTCCTTATCCCAAACCCAAGTTTCCTGTTTAAAATCAAAGCCTTCTGTGTGTTGCTGAGACTCTCAACAGGCATTTAAAAAACTGCTTCTGCAGAGGGCTGTTTCTGACAGACAGCTGAATGTCTATCACATTCAGAGGTGTTTGTTCCTTATTACAGATTTTTGCTGTAGCTGGGACAGGAGGAAGGCGCCTTAAAACCTCTAGGCAGCCCTGGAGAAGCTGTACAATGTAGCCCTCACTCGGGAGTCCCACTGTGAGATGCTGTAGACCTACACTCTGCTTAATCTCTTAGAGTCTTGTGGGCTTTCCTGTGCCATGGGGGTAGCCATCCTTTGCAGGGTTGCTATAGGGATTAAATCTGACAATGTATGTAGAGCTCTTGGGACGTGGCATCACTATTAGTTATCACTGGGCCACTTTTCTGAAATTGTTTCCTTATTTTTTTTAAATTTCAGAATATTATGGGGGTACAAATGTTTTAGTTACATGAATTGTTTTTATTTAGTTTGAGTTGAAATTGCAAGTGTGCCCGTCACACAGGTAGTGTGCCTTGTACCCGTGTTTCCTTTTTTTAAGGAGTGGAGACGAGGCCGTATGCCTTTTAGGGCAGTTGGAAGGATAAAATGAGATAATGTGTGCAATTACGTTATATAAATAGATTATTAAGGTTTAATTAGGAGAGACATTCACAAGACTCTTGGTGACCCATCCCGGAGTTTTAACACTAATACATGGTGACCTACTTTTTTATTTGTAATTATCTTTGTTACTTTATTTTGAACCTTTTCTAACTTCTCCATTGCTTATGGTACCCAATAGGAAATGATCACAAAAGAGAATTTCTCAGGCTAAAATATAGGGGAAAGATTAATCACTGTCCCTTACTCCCCATTAAAAAGATATATGTGTGTGTATCTTTTAAAATTCTTTTATATATGTGTATGTATATATATGTGTGTGTGTGTGTGTATATATATATATATTAGAATTTTGGAGAAGAGGTAAGAAAAATTGCCCACAATTCCATCAGTACAATTAATAGTTTTTCTATGACTGAAAGTCTAGTCGTTTTTAATATATGAATCTTAAATATCTTTGGACGTACATCTGATATATCTTTATATACAGGTGTTACCCACAATCATATATAAATATGAATCCTTTTTCCCTCTCATAGTTGTTTTCCATATTGCTATGTGTCTTTAGTACCTATCTTGTAGAGTTGTGAAGATTTAATGCTTTAAGTGCTTAGCACAGTGTCTGGCATTTTGTTAGGGTCAATACACGAGAGCTAGTTATTATTATCCTGCAGATGTGCAAGGGATTGGTTCTGGGAGTGCCCTGGCTACCCAAATCTGTGGCTACTCAAGCCCCCAAAGTGGGGTAGCATTTGCAAATAACCTCTGCACGTCCTCCTGTATACTTTAAATCATCTCTAGATTACTTCTAATATCTAATAATGTAAGGCTGTGTTAAAAGTTGGTATGCTGTTTTTTTTTAAAAAAATTTGTATATGTTGTTTCTCCCCACAGTTTTTCAACCATGGTCGGTCAAATCTGTGTACACAGAGCCTGCAGATATGAAGAGCCAACTCTGTATGACTTTTTCCATAGTTTTTAATTATTTCCTCATGGATGGCCAGACATGGATTTACTGGATCTTTGGCTGTTAATATGTAGCCTTTCCCATTTAAAATGCCCTTGGCACTGCTCGGGAGTTTCACTGCACCTCGGCTGTACTTGGAGTTCCCCTTCTCCCTTCTTTCATGTTTGAGGAGGTAATGAAGTAGGTAAAAGATGTTACCTCATTATGTTGATTTTCACTATTTATAAGCTACTAATGTTGAATTTTTGTTGTTGTATATTTGCTAGCAACATTTCCTCCTTGTTGGGTCTGTTTAAGACCTGTTCTATTTAACTGTTGGAATCAGTGTTTTTTTATGGACTTACATGGGTTCTTTTTTAATAAAGGTATTAATCCTTTGTCACGGGCCACAGATCTTTTTCCTGACTGCTCTCTTTTTATACTGGCTGTGAGTTTAAAGAAACACTGCACACCTACGCACACACATGCATGCACACAACGGGACTTGTCTCCTGTTTGTGACCGTCACAGTGACTTTTCTCACTATGCACGTCAGGTTTGATGGTCGGACCTTGATGCTCCCCATGGTTGTGCGGGTTCCTAACATAGTGGACACATGTGCTTTCGATGGCAAAATGTCATATCTTCACCACCCAGAGTTAAGTCTGAAAGACACAGACTCTTCATAGACCCAGAGAATGTTTCCCTTGATTTAGGGAAACGAGATAGACAAGAAAGGAACCAGCAAAACTATTGCTTGGTTTTTATCCCAGGTTGTGACTTCAGCTCTTCCTGATGGGCATGTCCCAGACCCCCTCCAGCCTCTCCTGGGATGTGTGTGGTCCTCTCAAAGCCAAGTTCTCTCTCACCTATCCAACCCGTCCTCTTCCGATTGTCTTCTAGCAAAGAGATACGACGTCTTGATGAGATTTGGGGATGAAGGGTGTGAGGTTCTGCACACGGATGACAGTGCTGGGAGATCTACCTTTGCTACTCATCTGTCAAATCTAAACTCTCCCCACCAGAGGGTGAGCCAGCCCATCCCACACCTTCCCCTGGGAGCCTGTGAGTGTCCTTAGCCTAGAAAAGGAGGCCCTGGGACGGGCTAGGGAATGGCCTTAGGTGGGGCTGAAGGAGGCAGGGAGACCACCCTAACTGGAAGGAAATCAATTGTTCTTCCTGGAGGAAGTGTGTTGTGCCTCTTCTAGGCCATTGATTACAGCTGCCTTTTGGTCCTGGCACAGTGCTGAAAATGTGTATTTTTCAGGCCCAGGAGTGATACCAGTGGGCAGATAACTTGGAAGCTTCCAGCTGCATGATTGTAGCGAGGAGAACACTTAAACTACGGGGAGAGCCTCAGAGTGAATTCCCGGGTGTTTGCAAGTCCCTGTCAACTTTGACCTTCAATTGTCCTTTAGTCTCGGCTTCCCTTTCAGCTCTGTACATTCCCTTAAGTCTGATCCTTTCCCCAAACCTGCATTCCAGTCTGTAAGAGAACCAAGACACCTCACGGGTGAGAGATGGGACAGGGGTTTCGTGTCACTGTGGCAAAGGTGATGGCACACAAAGACATCATGCTGGCCTCCAGGTCTAGATCTATAAATATATTTATTATAATATAACAAGAACTTAACAATAAACATATACTATGTACAATACCATTACAGAGAACCCTGTTTTATATCATTCACAGAAATAGCCAGTTTTGCTCCAGTGTGATAGATGAGGAGAGAAACGGAATTTCAATGTCATCTGCATGGAGTCTTGAGCACTAGCACCTCCTTTGGAGGTAGACGCACACCAGTGCTGACGTCAGCCCTGCCCCGGGCAGTTAGGAATTTGTGCTCCGGTCCTTGGGTTCACACTTGCACCCTGTTTGACATAAATACTTTAAATGACATACAATGTATGTAGGTTTTGTGCTTATTACTTTTTAAAATAATAAATAATATTAAAAACTGCATAACGAAGCTCGGTATCCTGTCCAAGTGGGAGCCACACTGGTAGTGCTAGAAGTTGATGCCCGACATCAGGATTGGGATTTCGTGTCCTCAAATACTGAAAGATGGAAAGCGTGTCCTGTCTTTTTCTCCTTATAAATGGTGGTTATCATGAAATGACAGCAAGTTGACTTCCCAGATATAAAAGTGGTAAATGTGTATTTGGTACCAACTTCAACTCAACAGCGCGGTGGGAGCGGCAGCCTTCCTCCTGCCCTGGAGTGGAAACTGATTACCGTGTGAGGTTGGAGGGGCTAAGGACTAGCGGAAAGGCCTTTCGTTTTTGAGCCACGGTGTGACCTCCCTCCTGCTGTCCCTTCCCGCAGGTTCGTATGTGACAAGAGAGACTCTGCTGCTCATGCCCCTCAGGCCTGGGCTGCCGTGGCTCGTCTAAGAAGGCTGTCCCCATCCTGAGAGCTCTCATTACAGGGGCCTTAATATATAGCTATAAATATCAAAAATAGTCTCCTGTGCTTTGTAGACATTTATTCTCCCTCTCCCTCCTTCTCTTCCTGCCCATCCTGGGTCCTCAGCTTAACCTCATGGAGGGAGCTGGACGGTGCCGTGAGCCAGAACTGATGTCCTTCTAGAACAGACTCTTCTTCCTCGGATCATGCCTGCATGAGGCACAGCTTTTACGGGGCTGTTTGGGAGTTACTTCTAAAAATAAAATGGGGGCATTGCCCACCCCAGGAGAGATCCTCTATTCTGCACATAGAAAAATGAGAGCAAAGGCCCCCTCTGGCACTGCCTACAAAGAGCTTTGGGAATTCCCACAACATCATCCCTCTTGTGGCCTCCTCCTCTCTCCGTACTTAAAAATAGCCTTTTGTTTATCAAGAAAATGCCTCAGAAATCTAAATAATTCATATTGGGTAAGAGAAAAGCTAGCACAATCACCTCGTCCTTCTCCAGCAAAAACATGGTAGAAAATCCTGTGAAGGGCAGACAGCTCTCTCCCCCGCTGTCCCCGCGGCTGCCACACCTGGCTCTGCACGGGCGGCTGGACTCCTCTTCGGCCCCAGCGGGGACTTGAGACGTACAGTACAGTCCCTTGTTCTCTCTTGGCCACTGGAAGTGTAGATTGGTTAAAAAACAAAAGTAGGAATCAAAGTGATAAGGACACTTTGATCTTATTCCAAGACAGCCTGATGCCTAATATTGTCATAGGGTAACTGATCTATGGTTGTTTAGGGATCAAGCTTGCTCTGCAGGAAGGAAAAAACAGCTTCTCTCTCCCAGTTGAAAAATATGTGAAACTCTATTGCACCGGGCAGAGCACGCGCCCCCGTTCAGAGCGCGTGCCTCTGCGGGGCCGGCGAGCCCCGGCTCGGCACGTTCGTGGTTCCTGCTGCTCGGGGAGCTGTGCCCCGTTTCACCCAAAGGCAAGGATGATTTTCTACATTCGATGTAGAGAATATTCAAAATGTTTAGCGCAGTGAGTTCCTTGATCATGTTTTGTTGGCCTCTCGTTGGCGTCGCTGAATAATTATCATTTGCCTCATCAGACTCGTCCATGGTCTTGCCGAGGGCTTTCTGCGATGTCAGCCGCTTTGAATATATTTCTTTATCACCACGCAGCCGTGTCTGAACACCGGGCAGGGCATGTGGGGCAGGAGGGTCCACGTGTTGGTTGTGGGCTCGTAGGCTTCCATGTTGCCCAGGGCAGGGCCCTCACTGCTCACGATGCCTCCGGTGGCATAAATCTTGCCATCCAGCACCACAGCGCTGTCAGAGGGAAAGCAGGAAGAGAATTAGGCACTTCGCTTCCCACCTGAACCTGGCAGAGTTTTAACCCTGCGTCCTATTGCAGGCTGCCTGTGCCCTTTTGGAAAAGTCATGGGTGTCCTTTGTCCTCTGACTCCAGCTGGCATTAAGAAAAATACTTTTCCTCCAGGGCAGTGGGATGTCCCCGTCCTTCCCTGTAAGCTGTGGGAAGACACGCACCTGATCTAGGCCTCCCAGCCCTGCCTTGCTGCCTAAGCCGGCTGGGAGAGAAGCCGCCTCTGAGGCCCAGGTCACTCAGGCGCTGTGGGGCATCTTTCCTGTGTTGCACACACAAATCCCTCGGAACGTGACTCAGAGGCATGCCAGGAGAGAGAGCGGTGAGGCTGAGTAGTAACTGAGCATCAGCCACTTGGCTGGGAGCTCGGCCTGCCAGGGTCTCAGAGTGCTGTGCTTCACTCTGCGGGGAGTGGGGGGCGGGGGGGGGGGAGGTGGGCTTCCCTGTGGGACACTCACTGGGTGGGTCCTGAGTCAGCTCTTCCCATCTAGAAAGCTGGGCCGCTCCTTCCTCTCTGCACTCCTTTCCTAACGCACTTCGGCTCCCCCTTCACACTAACATCCAGGCCCCGGGTGCCAGCCCTGACTTCTCTCTCATTTCAGCTAATGGCCATTTCTTCTTGGCTATCCCCTGAAATTGAACACACAGCTCTTCAAAGCCTCCACCCATTTCTGAAATGCCTTGAACAGAACCCGTCAGTCTAGGTTTCTCACCAGACACCGAAGCTTCCAGCTCTCGCTCTCTCACAGTTCAGGGCTCAGTGCCATCTAGGACCCGCCTGTTTCTCCTTTTGCCAGCAAACCTTTTCCCTGCTTCTACTGCAAGACCCAGCTTAAATCTCCCCTCTGGCATGAAGTCTTTCCCATTCACTCTTGCCCTCGCTGAGGCGTGGGCATCCTCCCCAAGTGGGGCTCAGTGCTCCAGCTGCCTGTCAGTGGGCAGCACGGTCAGACTGTGCTCTGCACACCAGCTCCAGGCCAGCCTGAGATGTGGAAGTGCAGCTTAAGAACTGGAGAGTCTTGAGTTTGCTAATTGTCTGGTCCAATCTCCTGTTTCACAGAACTTCCCCAGAGAAGGAACTTACTGTCCAAGGTCACATGATATACTGGTAGTAGGTTACATCTTTTTTGTTTTTTTATGAGACAGAATCTGTTGCCTAGGAATGCAGCTCATAGCAGCCTCGAACTCCTAGAATCATGTGATCCTCCTACCTTAGCCTTCTGAGTACCTGGGACTGCAGGGGTGTGCCACTGTACCTGACGAATTTTTCTATTTTTTGTAGAGACAGGGTCATGCTCTTGCTTAGGCTGGTCTCCAAGTCCTGAGCTCATGCAACCCTCTTGTCTCAGCCTCCCAGGTAGATTGGACTATGGGCATATACCACCATGCCTGGCTAATTTTTTTATTTTTTATTTTTATAGAGACTGTCTTGCCATGTTTCCCAGGCATGTCTTGAACTCTTGGCCTCAAGTGATCCTCCTACCTCAGCCCCCACAAAGTGCTGGGATTACAGGTGTGAACCACTGTAGCTGGCTAGCTTATATATTTTCTAGCTAAACTACATAAACAATGGGCTCTTAATAAGTGCATCATGCTATTTGCACATTGAGGACTCAGTGATTACCTCTGCAGAGGCACAAAGTGTCTTCAAGAAGGATCTATTATGGAAGAGTGATAATGGGGTTTCGGGGGGCCCTTCCTTCCTTGTTCCTCTTAGTCCAGGAAAGAATGGGGCTGGAAGAGCAGGGACTGGCATTTTACTGCCATGGCACCAGGCAGCCTGGGGACCAAGCTGCACTCTGACCTCTACCTTCTCTGCCTACAGGGGCAGTTCTGTATATGCTTTAGCCCAGTCAGGTGCTGAGACTCTAGTGCAGCTGAACCTTGGGCCCCTCGCTGGGCCTAGTTCCCAAGGGCCATCAGGATCGTGTGTGCAATCATGTCTGCAATGAGAGTGACCCCCCAGAAGCCCGCGTGTCCCTGCAGAACATTGCACAGCTCTGGCCTTATCTGTGATGGTGCAGTGATTCTAGGGGGAGGGTGGCCTTGTGCCTTTAGGAAACACTTCCTTTCTGCTTGAGGTGGGGTCAGCTGGAGCCCCAGGGTTGGGCTTCTGGGCAGGAGACTGCTGTAGGCTGCCCTGGGCACATGTTGGCTGACTCTGTTCCCAGGGCTGAACTGGCGAATTTTTCTATTATTTGTAGAGACAGGGTCATGCTCTTGCTTAGGCTGGTCTCCAAGTCCTGAGCTCCAGCAACCCTCTTGTCTCAGCCTCACATAAGTTCCTTCTCTGGGTCTGTGGTCATTGAATGGTGGTAAATCCTTGCAATCTCATCTCTCCCGCTGCTCCTCCCTTGTCCCTCCCTCTTCCTTCCCATTCCCTGGCAAAGTCGCTGCAGCCCCTCACCTGCAGAACTGGCGAGAGTGGTTCATGTTTGGGCCCGCCTTTATGTTTCCTTTGTCAGGGTCATAGATGGTGGTCGCTCGGGCATAAGCCCCACCCAGGATGAAGACGAAGCCATTGAGGGTAACAGCCGGAGCATACTTGTTGTCTGCAAGGAGGAGAGCAGAGCAGGCAGGTGAAGGGTCCTGGTCTTTCCTCCAGGGGAGGGAGCTGGACTGACCTCCCTCAGTCACTGATTGGCCTGAGACAGGTGTGGGGCTGGAGATATCTGAAGCCTTGGCTCAGTCTTTGTAGAACCTGGCTGAGGGCTCCCCAACTCCCTTAACCTCCCAGACAGGGGTCTGTAGAACAGCTGGGGTTATCCTGCCTTCTAGGCTTGGGATCATGAGCCAAGGAGGTGGGGGTGCAGCCTGGCCTGAGGAGACTGCTGCATCTCACCAATCATTGGGGACTCGATGAAGCTCCACGTGTTGGTCTGGGGAATGTAAGACTGGAGGACACCCGCAGCACGGCCTGCCTCGTTCACCCCGCCAAACACATAGATCTTGCCGCCACACACTGTAGCAGCTGCAGAGTGCACTGCCTTGGGCAGAGGGGCCACTGCCTCCCATTGGTTGGTGATGGTGTCATATCTGTAGACAGAAAAGAAAAGAAGCCCAGGGTCAAAGACGGGCCTTGTGCAGGGTAGAGACCACACTGAGGGCAGCAGACACCTGCCAGCACAGCCATGTGCTCCCTGCCCTTGGAGTCCCTGGAATAGCCTAGAGTCACACAGCTGGGGCACTGGGGTGAGTTACATGAGGCTGCCCAGGGTCTAGTCCAAACAAGCCTTCTCTGCCTTCCTGCTGAACCTCAGGGGGCTCTTTCTGCCTGTTACAGCCTCTGTGCAGATTCCCAACTCTGTCCCTTTGCTCAGATAGTGTCCTCTTGGCCCCCACAGCCTTCTCGATCCAGCTCAGTCCTGAACTGAGCAACTGCTATATACCTAGTCTCTTGGCTGGAAACTGGAGAAGCAGGTAAATTAAACACCATTCTTGCCCTGGAGGACCTTATGGCTCAGAAGGGAAGACAGCCAAATAACATAGGCGGAAAACAATTAGAGTGCAGACACTCACGGTGTGCATGCCGGGGACACCTAGCCAGCTCTCAGGAGTCGGGGCAGGCTTCCCGGGGCAGTTGATACCTGGGCTGCACCTTGCAGTCTGAATAAGCCACCCAGGAGTGGGTGGGCACTGGAAAGCACCTAGGTGCAGGGAGAAGTGTGGGCAGGGTGGTATTTTGAGAGAATCTGGAGTACTGATGGTCTTTGACTTACAATGGTTCAACTTACTGGTTTTTCGACTTTACTGTGGTGCAAAACCATTGTAGTTTTGACATAACGTGCAGGATTCAATAGTTACATATTTGATACTTTATTATTAATATGAAATAGGCTTTGTTTGAGATGATTTTGCCCAACTGTAAGCTGATGTAAGTGCTCTGGCCATGTTTAAGGTGCACTAGGCTAAACTCTGCCGTTTGGCAGCTTAGGTGTCTTAAATACATCATCAACTCACAATGTTTGCAACTTAAGATGGGTTTGGTGGGATGTAGCCCCCCAAGAAGTTGAGGAGCAGCTTGGAATCTGTAGGGGGTAGTTTAACAGAAAGACCAGTTAATTACAGAAAGCTTGGTGAAAAGCAACAGTGGCTCAGACCAAGGAGTGATAGTAATGTGAGGACATGGGGACGGAAGGTGAGCTGAATGTACATGGTAGCCATGGCCGCTCATTAGCAGGACACTGGAGTGAAGGGGGACAGAGTTGCTGAGGATGACAGGGCAGCTTGGGAGACTGGAAGAAGGGAAACACTGATGATATGTGGAAACACCCGTAGGGAAGAGAAGGTGATCTCAGTTTTGTGGAGAGGGAGTTTAAGGCTTCTCTGGGTGACAGGCTGAGTATGTACAGTGGGCAGTTGGAGTTAGAGATTTGCTGTACATATTTGGCTTTGAGGCCCGATGTGGTGGCTCATGCCTATAATCCTACCACTCTGGGAGGCCAAGGCGGCTGGATTGCCTGAGTTCAGGAGTTTGAGATCAGCCTAAGGAAGAGCAAGACTTCTGTCTCTACTAAAAACAGAAAAATTAGTGGGGTATTGTGGTGGGCACCTGTATAGTTCCAGTCCCTGGGGAGGCTGAGGCAAGGGCTCACTTGAGCCCAAGAGTTGAGGTTTCTGTGAGCTGATGATGATGACACGACACTCTACCCAGGGCAGAGTGAGACTCTGTCTCAAAACAAAACAACAAAACAAAGCAAAACATTGGCTTTGGGGTCACTGGACAAGATAGAAGCTGAAGCTGAGGAGTGCACCAGTGTGCCATGAACAAGGGGCTGAGGACGACCTCTCAGAGGGTCAGCCACTGGCCACTTTGTAGAAGGCAAATGGCTTCAGGGATGGAGGAAGGGATGAGTGTCAGTCTCAAACAAGTTACTGGCGCTGTGTGGTCAAGGGGCGCTTTAAGTGGAATGGGAGGCACAGAAACCATTTGTGTCCGGAGGAGCGCAGGGGAGGCTGGGTGGCCAGTGGAGATGGGAGGTGTGGCCTCCTCTCTGGGAAGGATCTTGGCTGTGAGGAGGCAGAGCAGGTGGGACCTGGAAAGGAATCAGTGGAATGCTGATGAATGTTCCACAAGCAGCTCTGGGGGGCGGGGGGGGGGGGAAGTTCTGCTTTGTAGCATTTGAAGATTTCTGTGATGTAAATCCTCCCCGCTAGCTGATGTCAGGTTACTGGCTGGATACTGCTCAGTGCAGCCGGGGAGAGACGTGCCGTGGCCATCATGACCTGGAATCTCCTCCATACCCTGTATATGAGGCATACAAAACCTCAAGAGTGGAGTAGTAAAACATCATAAAAAGTTAGGAAGTGATGAGCTTTGAGTATGGATTCTCTTTGTTTTTAGTATATTTAACTATAAGTGCATACGACTTAATTTTTAATAATAGCTGTGGCTGACAACTGACTTGCAGATTTACTGCATTTTAATGTTCAGCTCTCAGGAGCCCTCATGTTAGGAAGGAGCCAAACTGGGTAAGGAAAGGTTAAATACATATGAAAGAGAAGGGGGTGCTGATGATTCAGGTAGATGCAAATCAACTCCAAAGGGGGGAGGGAACTAGTGTCCACGTGGGCAGGAGGGAGGAAGGCAAGGGGGGCAGGTGGAGGTGCGGGTGCAGGAGTGATGGTGAGAAGGTGAGTGAGTGCTTGACTGATGCAGCAAGGGTCAGAGTTGGCGTGAGTACCAGGGTTATCTATGGGGTCAGAGCTCTGAGGAGAGAGGTAAAGATGAGAAATGGCTGCTCTGTCCAGTGGGAAAATCTGTCAGCAAGGGAAACCCAAAAAGATTGCCCTGCAACATTAAGGACCCGGGGGAGGATGGAGGCCTTTTGCAGCATACTGGCACCAGTGCGTGGTGAGGAGGGGTTCTCTCCCCTGGCATTTGGTCTTCAGGCTAGGCATGGAGCAGGCCAAGAGCTGGGTTGAACAGCTCTGGTGTATGTGTGGTGCAGGGCAAGGCAGCAAAACAAGAGGATGGGGTGATGGAACACAAGTGCCAGACAAGACAGGGGAAACAGACCACAGGAAGCAGCTGCGGGGACAAGAAGCCTTGGGATGAGGCAGCCTGGCCAAGGTGCTGCGACCTGAAGGTCTTTCTTCATGGGGCAGCTTAAATCTCAGTCCCCAGCGTTTCTGCCCCATGTTCCTTGGGGCTCCTCTTTCCTAACTCCAGTGGAGCAAGCACTCATTCTGTCACTCCTAGCAGATGACATAGGTGACACAGCTACTGTTCCGAAACGTGTGCCTAGACTCAGAGCAGAGCCTTGGTGTGGGCTTACTGTGCCACCAGCATTGGGTTTTCTGGAGCAGCACACAGTGCCCACTCTCTCCTGGCTCAGATCCCTGTACACTGCTTTCCCTTAGCCCACACCTCTGGCCCTAAGCGAGGGTGATGGATGTGCTTGGTTCTGTGCTTGGTTTGACAAGATGCTGGAGAATCTTAAAGGGCAGCAGCAGGACTGATTCAATTAAGACCCAGACGAATGATATGTGGCTTATATGCAATGGAGTAAGTGTCTTTTTGGACAGTGTCACAAGTTCAGATATCTGTTTTTTAAGCCAATATGGCAGAGATCCAAAGAGCTCCTGCAGCAGGAGCTGGGAGACAGTGGAAGATTATGTGGCTGTTAGTCCTCAGTTTTTCAGTATGATGGCACATTGCACCAAATGCACATTTCCTGAGAGCTTGTTATTCCAGGTGGCTGATTGCCAAGCCATGAGCCCTCCCGTCAGCTCAATCTGTCAGCTTCCTGCTTGAGAAGGATATGCTAATGACATGCAAATGACCCCGCAGAGTGAGGCGCTCTGCTATCATTTATCCAGTAACCACAGCTACTGCAATACATTGCCATAAAATATTAGACCCAGTTATTTATATAATGATATAATACAGGTTTGTCTATTGCACTGTTGTTTTAATCTATAATTATATAATCTTGCTCTATTCCTGTAATACCATAATGTAATATAATTATAATGCACCATATAGCTCATTCATTATCAATATAATGGCAATTTGTAATGTTAGTGCTTCCTGGGGGACAAAACACCCTCGTGTCTGTCCCCATTACCCTGACCTTCCTGTCACCCTGAATTCTCATCATTGCCACCTTGTGGCACAGAAATGGACTTGTTCAAAGGAGCTCCAGCTCTGCTCTTTGGGAAGCAGGAGGCCTCCCTTCCCCTCCACCCTCCACCTGACCTGCAGGCACATTGCTGGGTGGGGGCACTTCACGTCTGCATCCTGTCCCTACAAGGGCAGCTGAGACATCCTCCTGGTGTGTGGAGGAAGGTTCTAGACCCTCTCGGGACACCCTGCTGTCCCTGACTGCTCCTCCAGCTGCTGAGGGATTCCAGGGTGGTCTTGCTCACACTGTGCCAGAGCTGATGATCCACCAGGGAAGGTCAACACAGGCATCCCCCAGGCCTTGGCGAAGCACCCAGGACCCTAGGGGAATGTCTCTACCTTTTCGCTGGCCCATTTGATCCTCTAGCAAATCCCTGTACTTATCAACAACCGTAAGTTTGCAAAATGAGTAATCAGTGTCTTAGGAGATTAAAAATAGCTGACGAAAACAAGACAGGATGACGGATGTAGCTCAGTTTACTCCTACATAGGAAATGCCTCCTTTTTTATGTGTTTGTTATCAGATGATAAATGACTGGAAGCTGGTGCTTCCAGAAGGCCTGGGGCACCCACAGCCAGGCAGCAGGTCACTCCGAGGGCCGCGAGCATCAGGACTGATCCCGGCCCCACGATGGCATGCAGATCCTTGTGATCACATGGGGATTCCCCATGATCTCCAGATCAATATGACAATTAAACGTTGTTACTGAGACATCTCTGGGCTCCACTTGGGGGAGTTAAGAGCCCACAATGAACATTCAGAGCCTGTCTCACTCTGAAACCATCTTTGCTATAACATTTGTCAAGTGTCCAATTAACCACGGAGGGAAAGAAAATACAAATTGAGGGCTCCGTGTGCCTTCACAGGCAAAAGATGTCACATGGGAGGATATGATTTCTAGTGGCAGCTGATGATGGTTGGGGGTATGGGCTCGGAGGCAGGAGGGGCGTGGGACAAAGGCTCTGGTGATCCTAACCACCACCTCCTGGATTGTCTTCGGGGCCAGGACAGCCTAACTTGTCACTCTCTGGGGCACCAGTTTCTCCAAAAGCAGGACTAAGCCTCCATGTTCTTCCGCTGACTCATAAAGCTTCCTGAGCTCTTCCCCTGGGCGTCTGTTCTCTGCAAGAACAGTCTCTTCAGCTCAAAGGAAAAGGATTATTTCCACCTAGAAATACTCTCCAGTCTGTGTTCCTCACACCTCTGTCTGAGCCTACACAGTGGCCTCAGGAGGAAGCCAGCCTGGGACTCTCAGCAGAAGGCAGGTTAACACACATGGTTCTTGGGCCCTTCAACTTATTTTTTCTTCTGGAGAATTCTAAAGGGTTGGCCAGACTGCCCACAACCCAGATTACTTAGTTTGTGCGCAGTGACCCTTTGCTGCATTACGAACAGATTTCCTGGAGTGTGTGGATGGATGGAGGGAGGCCCCCAGTGTGTGACACCCTGCTCCACAGGGACAAAGAGGCACGGCCCATGTTTTGGCCATTGGTTCCAGCTTTTCCCTGTTTGCAGTCAGTGCAGTTAGACTCAGCCTGTGCCTCTCAAGATTGGATCTTGGGCCTTTAGCTTGTGACATGTAAATGGGATGTCGGCCCCCAACCAAAAGGGACAAGAGTGCCCCATCTCAGGGACTGGGGAAGGGTGAAGCAGGTATTATCCCGACTTCTACGTCACATCCCACAGCCCTCTCCTGCTATTGTGTTTGACGAGTCTGGGATCGTGGCTTGCTCAATGGACTCATCTCCAGTACATCCACACTGGGGGTGAGTGTGGCCTCATTACCTCTCCACGTGGTCCACGTTGCCTGCCACGCCAAGGCCCCCGAGGGTGTAAATCTTCCCGTCATAGACCAGGCTATTGTGCCGACAGCGGGGGACCGTCATTCTGGAGACAAGGTTCCAGTTATCGAGTAGGGACATGTAGCACCAGACATCCGCCAGTGTCACCCCTGACTCCATCCCACCTGTGGGGAGTAGGAGAGGTACAGAGAGCAGGCAGGGTGAGGACAGGCCTGAGGCTAGCAGGCCCAGCCCCAGGGTCAAAAGGAAAAGGGTCCACCTGCAAAGTGGACACTTCTGGGCCTTCCTCAGCCCTGACGTGTACCCAGTGCCCCCCAATCCCAGGGGCCTCACCTGAGAGGTAGATGTTGTCCCCGGCACTCACTACACTGAAGAACTCGCGGTCGTAGAAAGGCAGCGAGGCCAAGGGGTACCACTTGTTGTTCTGCGGGTTCCAGCAGGTGACAGCCACCAGCGAGCGCTGGGTCATCCCCACCATCTGACGGCCCCCAACCAAAACGATGACCTCAGCCACACCTGCAGGGACACGGAGGGGCACCCTTGGGACACACCCTGACATCATCAGCATCTGTGCCTGGCACCTCTCTGGGGGACCACCCAGAGTTGGGCTGACCCTAAGGCACCGGCACTTGGGGGTTCAGGGCTTGTCCCTGGATACCTGCTGAGAGGCGGGGCCTGGTCCGAGGTGTCTGCATCTCCTGGCGGGCGTGGGGCAGCATGTGGTAGCGTTTGGCCTCGTTGACCAGGTCCCGACAGGCTTCTGATGACTTGATCAGCTCCTCATTGTCGACCACGTTGAGCAGGTAGCTGGGGTGGATGAAGGGGAGGCGGACCACTGCCAAGAGCTCAGCTGCGTACTGTATGGTAAAGGGGACATGAAATTGTCTTAGCCAACAGAGAGGATGCCACCTCCTTTGAGCTGAATGGAGAAGGAAAGAAGAGGTGTGGGACTGCACAAAAATGGTCAATACCAGCCTGCATTGGGCTTGGGAGTGCAGACACTGTGCTCAGCCAGCCTAGACAGAGCTCCGGTGAGCTAGGGGTGGGAGGGTGGGATGGCTGGCATGCTGCAGCCGGCCTGGGGGGGCTGCCCATCCATCTCTGCACTCCACTCAGCTCATGCACCCCTGCAGTGGGCAGACTGGAGAGGATCAGGGCTGAAACAAGGAGGGTGTGACCCTGGAAGAGCTGTGGGTGCAGCGGGGATTTAGGAACAGGTGGGAGGACCCAACAAGCTTCAAGAAGATGGTGATTGTCAAGTCCACAAGGTCCATCCATGAGAGCTGCATCCCCATAGCACCAGCATCCTTCTGCAGTGTCCCACACCTTTAGCTGGCCCCGGCCCCTGACCTCTGACCCTGTGATGAAGAGTTCGACTGGCTGACTTGAATCTCCTCTCCTGTCTGACAACTCCACTCATCACTCCACTGGAGTTTCTTCCAACGAGTAACTGTGAGTACTGGGTGCCTCATACTCAGCTCATTACTGGGGTCCTAAGACCCAAGAGACTCAGTCTCTGACCTTGAGGGGTGCACAATTAAATGGGGTGGTCTGTCCCATAAAAGTCCCTGAGGGACGAGAGGAGGGGTCTCGTTTGGTGTTGTAGTGGGTCAGGAGAGAGATGTGAGATGCTCGAGCTGGCTGTGCACGGACTGGCCGACTTCTGCCAGGCACAAGGAGGGAGGAGGGCAAAGCCATTTGAGTTTTGCGTAGAGGCATCAGAGAGAGAGAAAGGTACCTTTGGATGCAAGAGGTTTTTGTGGAACAATTAGCAGACAAGGAGAATGAGTGTGGACAGGCTGGCAGGAACCAGGGCTGCTGTCCCTGCAGAGCTGAGGAGGGGACTAAGGAGGGCTGTAAGCAGAGGGACTGGGTGATCGGTTTGCTCTTTAGAAAGACCACTCAGGCCAGAGGGTGGGAAGTAGATCTGGAGGGAGCAAGACTGAAGATGGGGAAACCACTTAGGGCTGCAGTAACCCCAGCACAGCTGGGGAGGCCAGAATGGGTGAGAGGGAAGTCAGGCCATTCAGGGGGGAGTAAGGAGGAGAAAGGGCATTGTGTGGCCAAATGGACGTGGAAGATGTGGGGGGAACCTGGGCTTCCATCTGGGATAATGGGTGGGGCTGAAAGAAGGAGCATGGGAAGAGCTGCGGGTCTGACGAATTAGATGGATTTGGAGGACGTCCTGCGGAAATGGCCAGTGGGTGACTGAAGTGAGAAGTCTGGAGCTCAGGAGAGAGTTCTGGGCTGGAGTCACAATGAATTGTGGCAGTCACTGTGAGTAGCTGTCCCACCTAACTTCCTCTGAAATAAACCTCACCCCTCCCCATTTTTTTCTGGTCAGAAAGGCCAGTGGACAGCATCTTTGCATCCTCTGTCCACCCCATCTATTCCCCCCCGAGGGACTCACATTCCTGTCATCACTTGTGTAGCAGTTTCCCGCAGCCAGCGTGGCTCCCATTTGGTCCATCCAGGTTCTTTCTATCCCTCAACAACCAGAGCACGTTGCTGGGTCTGTGC
This sequence comes from Galagoides demidoff, assembly GCA_963574575.1. Classification (NCBI taxonomy): domain Eukaryota; kingdom Metazoa; phylum Chordata; class Mammalia; order Primates; family Galagidae; genus Galagoides; species Galagoides demidoff. Next base: position 51,655 of record CAUYQV010130668.1, read on the forward strand.
TCCTGGAGCCCCAGAGCACTCTGGCTCAGATACTCACTTTTCCCTGCAGGGCCCAGATACTGCCTGTCCAGGCCCTTTGGTTCCCTTCAAGGTGGAATGCCACCCCTCAAGCATCTCTGAGCCCTCTCTTTACCTCTCTGCTGCCCAGGGGAGCAGGACCAGCCTCCCTCTCCCTGGTCCTGCTCCCATAGGCTCTCCTGCTGGAGAAGGTGGCCCTGCCTCCTTCACTGCCCTTCATCCTTGCTGCGGACCCCATCCCTACCTGCGCACGTGATGCAGGGTCTTTCTTGATCCACTTGATGACTGTCTCATACACCAGCTCCTCGGCCTTGGTGTTGAGGCTGTCATTGGAGACGTAAGCGATGAAGTCATCCTTGGAGATGCTGAGTATTTCCTCCTGGGCCGCCACCTCGGGGAAGATCTGCAGCGCAAATGCCTTGGCCATGTGGTAGAGCTCACTGCACTGCATGGCCTCGGCCATGGCCAGCACCCCCAGGCAGTTGCTGGCAGTCAGCTGCTTCTCTAGGGGCAAGAGTTCAGGATCACTGACCCAAGGGCCCTGGAAGTGGTCACCACCTGTTCCCATAACTGCCACCCTGGATGCCTCTCAAAGCCTATGTCCTGTACCCTGCCTACAACACTCGTAGTCCCCATAAGCCACTTCCTATGTCTCTGGAGCCTTGGATCCATGTCTCAATATTCTTCTGCCCCTCATAGGGCCTCCCTCTGTTCTTACAGGCCTTGGGAGAAGGACCTAGCCTGTGAAGCATGGAGTGTGGGCACCAAGCTTGGGGCTTCCTTACTGCCTGTTGGGGGAGGAGGCCTGGGCATCAGAAGCCAGCCAGGGCTGGGGCAGGAGTCATGCCAAGGCTCACAGTGTCTTCCATGGCAGAGATGGGTATAGCTGAGGTTAGGTCAGTAGTAGTACCTCTCACATGCCCACCTGCCTTCTCCTGTCTGAATCTGGGGTCCATCTGCCAGCTCTCCTGAGGTCTGGCTCATGGTTCTTCCAGCCTAGATGTGTCTGGGTCTTTTTGTGAGCCAGACTCTGCTGCTGTGCTTGCTGTCCTTTCTAGGCTGCTCAGTGACCTCAGCTCACCTCGTCAGCCTGCTCCCTTGTCTGGGTTCAGCCCCTGACTTTCTCTCTCTGTGCCCCACTCTCCAGGCCTGTTTTCACAAAGCACTTTGGGACACGAGGCACCCATCCCCTACAGAAAACCGACACAGATTCCCTTTCAGTTCATGCCAGTGAAGGAGGGCCTGTGTGTACGGGGTTATCCAAATTATCATCTTAAAACAGCTTTGCGAAACCCAGCCATGTCCTGGGGGGCTTTGGGTGTACATACACAGCCCTCCCCTCACTATCCTTGCTATGTGGGGGTCTTTGCACTTCTGCGCTTCTCCCCTCAAGGGACACATATGGCCTCAGGGCTCACCGAGGAAGGACACGCAGACTTTGCAGAAGGTGTGGAACTGGAACTTGCTGGCCGCCTCCAGCAGGGTCTTGGCATTGGCCGAGTCGATGACCAGAGAGCCCGTGTAGACAAACTCCAGCAGCAGCTCCAGGACGTCCGCCTGCAGGTTCGACAGGACGAGCTCCAGCTTCTCCCGGCCGCCCTGGCCACCATCTTGCACCGACCTAGGCACAGAGACCAGGGTGTCCTCACCTGCTGCCCCCGCGGCCACTGTGCCGCCTCCTCACAGGGCTAGATCTCCCTGCGCATCTTGGTCACGCCCTTCGTTTTAGGACTCAAAGGACACAGCAATGACACACCTGAACCTAATGGCCTACACGGGATCTGAAAGAGAAGAGTCTGACCAGAGACGCCCAAAAGAACAGAAAACCCTGCTTATCACTACTCGGCATGTCCATGCAAAAAAAGATGCAAATCAAAAAGCATGAGCTATGGATGGGGACGAGGACCAGGACTGGCCTCAAAGGGAAACAATACGGTTCAGCCCACAGCTGGCCCACACGTCCTGGCCCGGCCCATGCCCACCTGCCTCGGATGGCAAATACTCCAAGGAGACCGAGGCTTGGGAGGCACCAGTTGGCTATGTCTCCAGCCAGTCCAGAGACAGCCTCTGGTCACCCAAGGCTGAGGGCCCTAAACTGCCCAGAACCGCCCCCACGTCTTTCCGAAAGCATATTGTTTCCTTTGAGGCGTGGAAAGGAAGCCCTTTATGACATTGCTTGGAAACTGAGGAGAAGACAAGACAGACAGACAGAATGGTCAGAGCTGGGAGGAGGGGAGAGGGAACAACCAAGGACTTCCGCCACAGACAGCCAGCAGCCATGACCTGGGACCTGGCCCGGGGCGGGGCCCTCCTGCCACATGGAACACGGGGTCAGAGGTCAGAGTGTCCTGCGTGTAGAGTGTGCATCGGGCTTGTGAACTGGGGGGAGCAGGGGAGGGACACAAATATATAAGTATGTTTATATCTGGTGTCTATAGAAATACAAAACCATTGCAAAGGCTCCTACGGCCTGGTGGCCGCCCTAAAGCTGGACCTGGAAGGAAACAGATAAGATGAAGCAAGAATAACACCAATACAGAAGTGACGCCAGGAGGAAAGCACCCGGAGCGTTAGGAGTCCGGAGGCAGGTTTCCCAGAGGCCACCGGCTTAGCCACCTGTTGCGGCCACTCTGACCAGTTCTCCTTCCTGCCGTGGGCTGGGCTGGCCACGTGGCTGGGAAACAACTCCTGCGGTCCACTCACTCACTCTCGAGGAGGCCCGGGGGGAAGACTCTTGTGACTGGTCCCTTGGGTGCACCTGTGGCTGGCAGTGGGCCCATAGAGGTGTCCAGCCTGCTCGCAGAGAGGGAGGCAGCTGCCATGCGGGTGGGTGGAAAGAACGCTGGGCTGGGATCTGGGGGTGCTGGGAACCCCAGCTCTGCCACCGACAGGTGGGCAGCCTTGGCCTCTCGGGCCCTCAGCCTCCTCTTCTGTAAAACAAGAGGGTTGAACTAGATGAGGTCTAACTTCCATGGAGATTTTGTATGTGACAGAGGCTGGAACATGTCCTTCCCTGGAGAGTCTTCCCTATATGACAGTACCTGAGATTCACCACTAAGCAACATTCTCTGGTTAGGCACTGGCCTCTCAGGGCCTAAAAAATACAGATGTAACTGGACAGAGAACAGATTGCGCTGTGATCCTGCTGCCAGAGCCAATATCCTGGGCTTCCTTCCCGGGGTCCTACCCTGAGCCCACAAAATGGCTCATCTGACCAGGGATTCTCAGGGGCCTTCTGTCCCCAAGCCCTGGATAAGCCCCACAGACTGAGGGACCAAGGTATGGGCTCCACAAATGGGGTGAGCAGAGGCACCTCCAAACCCTCCCATGGATGCGTACGGTGGCTCCTGAAGTGACTTAACGCACCTAGTCTTCTGCTGTCAGGATGGATTTTCCATGCTTGGGTGACTTTATGCATAAAAATAGTTCATTATGTGATCATTTATCCTAAACAACCCAGGCCTCAGAGGCCATCTGGTCAAGCTGGTACCTATGTTTTTGGGGCCTCGGCCTCCATTCCTATAGGCCGCTGTCTGGCCTCTCTTCCTCATGCTCTTCCTATTCTGTGGGGTCACCCTGGGCCACAGCCAGGGCAGGGTTGGAGAGGCCAGTGTAGGGCTGGTCACCCCTCAAGACCTCAGTCCTGCAGCCTCTGCCTCTGGCTAGCCCACCTGCCCACCTAGGAGCCCTCAGGCAGAGGAGTCAGATCCAGCAGGGGACTGAGGGGGAGGGACTTCAGGACACATGCATATACGTGCATACTCACACGTGCACACACACACGCACTCATGCACACCCATAGGTGCGCATATGTGCACACACGCACACCCTGAAATGGACGTGACGGTGAGGACCATGGAGTCACCGGGGGGGAGGGACGCTGAGCAGATGGGGAGCATGGCCCAGTGATGGGTGTGGTGGGCTGGCCCCTTCACTGAGTGTCTGAGCCAGGGAGAGGTCTGGGGACAAGGTGAAGTCTGCATAAGGGGGCACACAGGTGCTGCCTCTGTTTTGGGGGACCCTGGTCACAGCTATGGCTCTGCTCCTCCTGGCTTCTGTGGGGGCCCTGTGGGGTGGGGGGCTATTGGGCTATTGCAAAGAATTGCTGGAGGTTCCTGAATGACTATTCCACTTGGCCACAGAGGGACACTTGGGAATATGATGGAGGCTCTGTATGCAACTGAGCTCAAGATCCAGAGGAGGCCAGGCCCCAGGTACAAGGCCATGTGCATGTCACCAGCACACAGTGGTGTTCGTGTGGCTGAGAGACCTGTGAGGGGGGTTGGGTGGCTCCCTACCCCCGACAATCAGATTGCTCTGAGACTGGATCTCAGTGTCCTGAGCAGAGGTGCCCCAGGGGACCTCCCCTGATGAGTAGCCCTGGTCTCTGATGGGGAGCAGCATCCCCAGTGGGTGGCTATTCTGTCCCTGCCCTGAGCTGCCTCTTGTTCTGTTCCACTCAGCCCTATGGAGTGACTTGGGGAGCTGCCCAGCAGGCTAGGAATAGGCAGTAAGACCTTGTCTGTGAACCTGACACTCGGGGTGCTGTCCCACCACATGGCCAAGGGCTCTGTCAGAAGACTGGGACTGCCTGGGGCCACCTTTTTCCTAGTGGGGGTCGCTCAGGGTACCCCAGGGCCTAGGACTCAGTGTCTGCTCTGTGGAAGTGTCAGGGATGACTGGTCCCAACAATTAGGATGTTTGAAACCCCGCAATTAGCAACGGGCTCATATGGAGAATTATCCTCCCTGGACCTCTCACATACCATCCCCGGTTAGTGGTCAGATGTTTTCATTTTGCCCAGGTGGTAGGTGGCTGGCAGGGAAGGAGACTGGTGTCCTCTCTGCCCGGAAGCGCAGCCCTCTCTCCTGACATGACTCCCATTGGCCCCACGCATGGAAGCCTGAGCATGTCATTAGCTATAGGGCACTGACACAGGCACATACGAATGTCACTTGTCCCTCCCCACCTGTTGTGACTTAGTGATGTGTCTGGTTTATGTCATTCTGCCAGTGCCCAAGGTGTGTGACTCTCTCTTCTCATTATCTGGCTTCCAAGCCACACCTGTCTATTCTTGCAGAGAAAGGTACATAAGCTGTCCTCACAGTGCCCAGCTGTTTAGGGAAGGTGAGAAGGGTGTATGGCTTGCTGTGTGGCACGCCTCTCATCCAGGCTGCACCACTTGGTCAGGCAGGCCCTTTGGTCAACATTTCCTGTCGTGGTGGGGAGGACGTGAGAAGCCAGGGCCTAGATTTGGGGCTTTGTGAAAATCAGCTTAGAAAAATCAGCTAATTGTTCATCCATTTCCATTCCACTGAAAAGAGAATGTAATTCAAATGTGGCATAAGCTCGCAAAGGCTTTGTGCGATGAGGCTTTCTGGGGAAGGGGGGGTACAACGCCAGGTCCAGGTCTGTGTCCCATTTTTGTGATGAGGGGCAGCTTTCCTCCATGGCTGGGCATTTCCTCCCACACCTGAACTTGGGGAGCATATTTGGAAGTGACAGCAGGGGTGGGGGGCAATGCCTCTGCTTTCTTTAAGAAATGTTTCCCTGTCCTTCCTGATAGAGCCTTGGCCCATCCGGCCATCCCTGAGAGTGCCTTGGCCTTCAGGGTACAGATGAAGGCTCCTCCTACAAGGGCCAGAAGAGGAAGGGCAGCTCCACATCCTGCCCACTGGGCTGAGAAACCAGGACCCTTGCTGGGGAGCCCCAAGCCCGGGCCTAGGTGAGGACTGCTCTACGCATTGCTGCTTGCATATCCTCCAGAGACGGGATTTGTACCCTGATCACCTCAGGGACTCAGGTGGGGGAACAAAGGATGGGGCAGCATTCTCAGCACAGACATGCCTGCGCACATGTCTCCAAGGACTCCGGGGCGTTCAGCCAGCAGCCCAGAGGAGCCAGCTCCCTCACAGTTTGGGGGTGGGTGCCTGTGTCTGCGGGAATTTGTCTTCCTGGGGGAGTGGAAGACTGTGGCCAGTTTTTGTAACATCTGTGCACACACACACCAGTGCACACACGCGTGCCCACACAGCCAGCACACACAGTCTGCACTTGGCCACACTGTCAGCTCTGGGATTTCACTTTCCTTCCTCACAAACTTTGCTCAAAAGTAAACCTACATATTTTGTTCTTCTGTGGTTTAGTAAATGAATGGTAACAGCTAAAGCTTTAGAGTCAGACCTCTAGTCAAAGCTCAGATCTACTGGCTAATTCCACTTCTCTGGACCTCAGTCTCTTCACCTGTAACTTGGGGCAGCCTGCAGCAAGCCCTGGGAGTGGGATTCTGCCCTGACTGTCTACGCGACCACATGGAGCCCAAGGGTGCTGAAACACGGCTGTCCGCTGGTGGTCTGTCCTCTTTAGGAGACACACATCTGGCCGTGACACTCCCAGGCCCTGCCTCCCTTGCAGCCTCACCACACTCCTGCACTGCAGTAACACGGAGCCACGTGTGGGCCTCAGATCCCTGCGACCCCCATCCAATAACACTGCTTCCAAGTCACTGTCTCTGAGTGCACCTCCCGTTGAGTGAGGCCCTCTGCCCTGATCCTCTGACCCTCCATCTCTGCTCTTTCTCTTGTGTTGTTGTTTACAACGTCTCCGTGCTGGACTCGGCTAGGATAGTGCTCTGAGACATGGCCTGTCCCAGGGCTGTGGGGGAGGGTGTCTTCACAGCTGGAGCAGTGGGCACGTCAGTGGCCCCAGGCCTGAGGTGGAAAGGAGTCCAACCTGAGCCTCCAGGCCTGGGGTGGGAGGAATCCTGGGTCAGCAGGGGGTCATCTGTCCCTGACAGAGCTTGCCCAGGGTGGGTCAGTGCTGACCCCCTTATGTCCCACCGAGGGTCCCTGCCCCCTCCCCTTACAAGAGTGAAGCTTCCCAGGAGGGAGGCCCCTGCTTAGGAGGGGCCACATCTCTCTGCGGGGCACCCCTTGCAGGAGCACATTAAGCCTCCAGGGTCACAGATGCAAAGGGGACTGGAATGACACAGTGACAACACCAGCTGCTCTCTGACCACTAAGAATGTGAAATTCTCAATGATTTTGCATGTCCAGAAGGAAATCCTCTTTCTGTTTCTCTCCAGAGGAGGAATTTATCTGCAGCTATCACATATTGTGTGCTGTGCTCAGGACGAGGGGAGGAAAACTTTAAATGGCTGCAAACCAAGATCAGGACTTCCAGCTCAGAGCCCTGGGCTCGCTTCAGACCCCCTCCTTTCTCCTGTGGGCCTCTTCTACATGTCAAGGGCCTCTAGCTCTGTCTCTCCAGACCTCAGACCTCTCTGGGTTCAGATCCGTCCATCCAGCTGCCTACCTGATTTGGGGCCCTGTGTCCTTCCAGTCTGCTAAGCCTCAACATATCAAATGCTTCACTGGTCACCTCCCCCTCTTCTTCCGTCTGCTGCCCGAGACACCTCATCCTCTATGTCCTGGTGCTTGCACTTGGGAAGCCTCTCCAGACTGGCCCTGCCCACCCACTGATTGTCATCCTCAGGAGTTAGGGCTGAACCAACCTCCTAGTTTACAGATGTGAAACCTGAGGCCCACGAGAGAGGATGTGACTAGCCTGAGGTTCAGGGACATGTGGTAGAGTTGGGTGTAGGGCCCAGGTCTTCTAGCTCCCAAGGAGATTCCCTCTCTCTTCCACTGACTGCCTGGAGCCCCATCCTTTCCTGTGAGTGCCACTCGGGCACACCTTTGGTGGGCATCTGCTCCCCACTGCTCCTGAAGTCCCTTGCCTCTTCTTGGCCTGTCAACAAAGCTGTCACTACTTTGGGTTCCCACCTAGTAGGGTCCTCTGCTGTGTGTAAGAGCTTGGTGTTAAACACGAGGCAGTCCAAGGACTCAGTTGGCCAGGGGCTGGGCCACTGCTCAGTACTGACCTGCCCCTTCTGTACTCAGCTGATCTGGACCATGACCTGAGGCCCAGGGTGTCCATCTGTGACCTACTAGCCAGATGCTGGTCACTGCTGGTTCCAGAATTTTCCAAGAGTGGCACAAAGATCTCTCTGGCCTAGTGAAGCCACTGGACATGCCTCTTCACCCCAGACCTCATGCCCCTAACCCCTGGGCTTGTACAGAGAGCACCCAAGCATGGGAGAAGGGCAGGAGACCCGAGTTGTCCATGACACGGGAAGTCACAAAGAGCCTGCCCCTTCCTTCGTGGTTCTATGTGAGAGGACACAATGGATCGGAAAGGAGATGCCAGCCAGTGTGCCATCCTGAAACAAAACACAGTCACTCTGGGGTTAGTTGGCAAGTCCAAACACAGCATTGGGAAGCAAGCAGAGGTCCTGTCCTCCCACTCTGAGCACAGTCCCGGCTCAGCGTCCGCCCCGGAGAGGCTGCAAGGCAAAATGAGCAGCGGCATTAATCTGCTGAGGGGTGAGAGAAACGTGAGCGTTACCCTGGGCTGGGCCCTTGGCTGCTCTCCCTCACTAAGGAGCTGGAAGGTGGCCCCTGACTTCTTTGCAAGGGTACGAAGCAGACAAATTAAAAAATCAACTTAATGAAAAAAAAAAGATGCTCATGCACCATTAAGACTCATTCAGGTAGAAATAGCCGGGGCAGAGGGAGGGAGCAAAGGCTGAGAGACCGTGTTTAGGACACACCTGGTCTGTGCTCAGACAGCACTGGTTCGGCTCAGTGTACGAGTCTCAAGACATGCAGCGTGGCTGGGGCCGTGGCTACAAGTCTCTTCTTCTGGACTTGGGCTTGGGAAGAGTCAAAAGCGGCCCCGTGGCACTTGCTGCTCCTCAGCGGGGCATGGTCTGGTTGATGTGCTTTCCTGGGACTAAGTTCACCACTGACAGCAGTGACAATGGCACTAGGGACCCCCACTTGCCCTGTGGGGGCCGTGTGTATTGGCCCCTTAAAATGCTGTCTACAGTTCTCCTAATCTCAGAGCTGGTTCTTGAGCCGCTAGGAGCATGGGACCCGGGGGCGGGGCAGGGTGCTGTCTACCGTGGGCCGAGGTTGCTCGTGACCAGCACAGCTGGGGCTGGGGGGCGGCTGGGGGCAGTGGCTGCTCTGAGGCCGTGTGTGAGAGGACACTGGGGTAGGAGGAGGAGGAGAGATGGCTACTGGCTCTGTGACAGGGAGTCACGCTTCAGGAACCTGCAAGAGAGGGGAGGAGAAGAGCGACACAAAAGCGTCCTACAAAGGAACAGACCCGACCACAGCTGGAAGGAGGCAAACCTTTGAATCAGGTCCTTGAAATACAAGCTGCAGGAAGCTAGAACATTTTGGTGGACTTCAAACTCTCTGCCTTCAACAACAATTTTCAGGTCTGTAAACGCTTTCGCTCTGCGCTGCTGGTTCAATTCCTTCAACATTTCTGCAGAACAGAGAAGACAGACAGGGCCAGGTTCCCATTAAGATTTTTTTTTTTAAATTAAAAAAAATTTTTTTTTTCAAGAAGTAGAGAAATAGGAAATACTTGATACTGTTTCTTGGCAAGACTGGCTCAACACTGACAGTCAGAGGAAGTCACACACAGTGCGTAAACAAGCAGCCACTGCAAGGGGCTACAGAACCAAAGGAATCACAACTTTAAAAAGCGAAAAGAAAAAAAAAAAGAAAAAAAGAAAAAAAACCCAAATATGATAAAAAAAAAAAATCAAACCCAGAAATTGAAAGGTTGAGGGGAAAGATTCCCATCCTGACAATCGCAAACATAGAGAATATGTTATCACAGACGACTAAAAATTGTCATATATCTATAGAACAAGGTCTCCAAATGCCAGGGGGTGCCGATGTAGTGGGTACCAAGTAAAGCATGGCACTGTGATGCGAGATGGGCTGGGTATGGTTCAAAGGAATAAAACCACAAAACCTGCAAAAACAGCCATGTCCCTCATGTTAGACGCTCACAGCCATCGTGTGGGAGGAGACCCCGGAGGAAGGAGGGGGCTGAGCGGGGCCTGGCAGGTGCCTCCTTCTGTTTCACTCCCAGATACTTTTTGGGAAAGCAAGCAACTCTTTGGGCTGGCCTCTCAGGAACCCCACTCCTGCCTGGGGCTTCCACACTGGGGAGGCTGGTTTGCAGCCCAGTAGGTCTGCACAGCCCAGCAGGAAGTGGCCTCTGGGTTCTTCCCACCCTGGTGTGCACCTACCTTTGCCTGGTGTCTTGGCCACCAGCGGCTGGCACAGCAGTGCCCAGGCCTCTGGGCTCTGGACCTAGGGATGTCAGAAGCTTCTCCCAGACCCACCCCAAGGCTTAAGAAGAGAGAAGGAGGGGAGAGCCTGCAGCCACCCTGTTTGGTTGATTTCTACTCTTTCACTGGCAAAAGTTAGGGCCTTCTGATAACCTCATAGCCTTGCCTCCTCCGCCTGCCTCAGGACCCCTGGACAAAGCCCTCCTCCTCTGTTGTCTGAGGTCCAGATCCTTGGGCCAGGATGACCCAGACTGTCAGGGCAGTCTACAGGGCAGAAGGCAGCTCACAGAGCTGAGTCCCACTCTCCTGCCACCACCCCAGGCCCTCCAGGTCCATATGGATGTTCTAGAATTACACCCCCCCCCCAGCATGTCCTGCTCCAGCCTGACCACTGGGCTCTGTCTACTAGGGTCAGCATCACTGCCTGCCAAGGCTCCCTCCTGGGACCCACCCTGGCTCTGACCCTTGCATGTCCTTGGGTGAGCTCCTGCACCTCCCTGAGCCTCTGCTGCCACATCTGTAAAGAGGGACAGAGGGTCTTGCTTCCACTCCTAGGGTGGAAAGCTTGGGGATGAGGAAGGGCCCTGTCTCCTTGATGGTCAGGCAGGCCCTCCTTGCAAGGATACCCTGGGCTCTGCTGAAGACCAAGGCGGGAGGTTCCTGGGGAATATGCCATGGGCAAGGTCTGAGGTGGGGGCCTTCTCCACAACCCAGAGGAGAGGGAGCAAGGCCAGAGCTACAATAGTGACACAGATGAGATAGGTGCATTCAGGACGCACACGCTGTGGGCTGGGGGCATGAGGACCTCTCCCAGGGACATCTGAGACGGGAAGGGATGATAAGTGCCATTGTGGGTGGGCCTGTGGGATGCTGGAGAGAGGGGCCAGGAGGCAGCGGAGAGCCGAGAGCGGATTGGGCTGGGGCTGGCTCTGGTGAGCTGCAGGGCCAGGTTGGTTAAACTGCCCTGCATACATGCATGGACTCCCAAAACAGCCACCAACTGAATTCATTCCCAAACCAGCAGCCAGGTAGATGACGTCACCTTCTTGAGCAAAGTGGTGGGGGAGGGGAAAGAATTCTAGATGGGGTTCCAAGTTCCTGCATTCTGGGCTATGTTCCAGCTTTGCCACTAACTGGCTGCATGACCCTGAATAAGTTGCCCCAGCTTTCTGGGCCTCAGTCCCTCAACCACAAAGGGGCAGGACCCCTGATCTGGAGCCCCACATCTGCTTCCTGGGAAAACCTTCCAACAAGCAGGGCCAGTTCCCAGGTGCAGGAGGTCTGTAGGTCTGCAGCAGAACCTGCCCCGGGGCTACATCTTCAGAGCAGACTCCCAGAAGCACCCTGGCACCTGGCAGTACGTGGTGGCTTCAGAGTCTGGAGGAGGGGATGGTACAGGGACACCCTGGCCCTCCGGGCAGAGGCAGAGGCTCTGCAGGGCTGAGGGAGTGAGAGGCCTGGCCACTGAGCCCACCTGGGAGGGACAGACTTAGCTCAGCATTGTTCCTGCTGGCTAGCACCAGGGGTTTTCTGGTTCCCTCAGCTTTGCGTGGGATGCCACAACTATGCTTGTGGGACCCCATGCCTACCTTGCTCACAGAAGTGGCTGCCCTGTACCCTGATCCCTTGTGAGATCAGCACCAGTTGGCAGAAGGAACACGCTAGGATGCCCAGCTCAGCACCCAGCACTGAACTACTCTCCCCACGGAGGCAGTGCCCTGCCTACCAGCCCCCTTCTAGACTCTTCGGCCCTCTCACACGGTGTCCCATCTGCTTTACCTCCTGGAAATCTCTGCACCCAGACACAGCAGAGTCACCACAGCAGCCTTGCGGGATGCCACTCTGTTTCCAGCCTGTTCCTCTCCAGGTCACCTCTACATTGTTGCTCCCTGTAGCCACCATCGTTAGCTCCTGTCCACACATACCCTCAGGGCTGGGCAGGACCAGCAGTACCCCCTGTAAAGCCTCCCCACCCCCAGTTCTCCTGTACTCCCCAGTGAAGCCTTGTGTACCCCAGGCACATCCTCCGTCCAAGCCTATGTCCCCTCTGCCGGCGTCTGTCTTCCCTTATTCATCTGGCTGGTCTCCACCGATCACTCAGTGCCAGTTAAGGTGCTATTTTGCCCCAGGCCGCTCTGCCTCTTTCTTTTTCTCCTTCCAATCCCTTGTTCTTTGCTCTTCTCCGTACCTCTCTACCACCTGTACTACTTCTTTACAGCATGTTAGGTGTCATGATTATTTATTTATATTTCTGCCTCCTGCACTGACTGTGTTTCATTTGTATTTTTATCTTTACCACTCAGCACAGGTCTTTGTGTGTGTATGTGTATGTGTATGTGTCTATATATATATAGAAAGAGAGAGAGAGAATAGTTTGCAAGAATTCTTTGTAGCTTCCCTCATCTAGGAGGTCATTTCCCCACTCTTTTGAATGTTGGCTGATCTTGTGATTTGCTTTGGACTATAGAAAGGGGTAGAAATGATTTTGTAGATCTGAGTCATGGTCTCAAGCAGCTTTGCTCACTTTTTGTTCATTCCCTTGGGACCCCTGCCACTGTCATCATCTGAAGAAACCCACTCTAGCCTGCTGGAGGATGATGGACCATGTGGTGAGGAATGAGCCATCCCAGGTGAGACATTTAGACTAGCCAGTGCACAATCAGCCAAGCCCAAATTGCCAAATCTAAATTAGTGATGATTGTTCTAAACTGCCAATTTCAGAACTGTTTGTTATACAGCTAGAGCTAACTGATACAGAAGGCATGAATGATGGGCTCAAGTGCACAGAGAACTTTCCCTCTGTCCATTTCTCCTTTGCTAGTTAGGTTCCAGGATAATTCTTCTTTTTAATTTTTCTTTTTTTAGTTGCAGTAAAGTGTTCCATCCACACCATTGTATAATCAATCTCTAGAGAGCATTTTCTCTTTCCAGACTGAAACTCACTCTGTATCCATTAAACAACCACTCCCCACTTCTTTCTCCCTTTGGCCCCTGGCAACTGCTGTTCTGCCTGCTTTTTCTATGAGTCTGAAGATTCTAGACACCTCAAGTGAGCAGAGCCACACAGTATTTGTCTTTTTTGTGACTGCCTCATTTCTCCTAGCGTAATTCCCTCAAGGTCCATTCACACGGTAGCAGCCTCAGAATTTCTTTCCTTAAGGTTGACTAATATTCCATTGCATGTAGACACCGCATTGTGTTTATCCTTTCATCCTTGGGGACACTGGCTGGCTATTGTGAAACTGTTGCTATGAGGCTAATTCTCATCCCATGATGGACTTCTCTAAGTACAGTCTCAACCCCAGCATTAGTGATTAGTGCAAAATGGCCCTGTGGATCCAGCAGCAAGGGGCATGAGTGGCAAGAGGGATGCTGAGAAGGCGCTGGGGGTGGGGGTGGAGCTGGACGCTTTGTCTAGAGGAGAGTGAGGCCGAAAACAGAATCAAGACTGGACATGAAGTTGCAGCCAAACTTCTGCATATGATTTCACCAAATGACACAAGTTATTTGTCAGAGACTAATGAGCTTGTTTCTGCTGGACTGTAAGGGCTGTCTGAGGTAGTTATAAAGAGGAAGAGACATCAAATATTCCAAGAGAAAGAATTTCAGTGGCTTTGCAGCTGATAAGTCCATTAAATCAGAGCCCCGAAAAGCTTGTGTGAAATAGCTTTTTTCTGTTTGAGTTAGGACCCAGCTAGATGATAAATGCTGCCCCCCATTGGTATTTATGACCAGGGTGTCACCCCTCCATCGCAGGTGTGCCATCTGATGGTGCAGCCTACAAGGTTGCAGGCGGACTGCAGCAGTTGAGCTTGAGTTAGGGCCCAGCTAGGTGATAAATGCTGCCTACTATTGGTATTTACGACGCATATTTGATAAAGGAATTAAAAAAAATTATAAACTCAGAGTGGTTGTAAAATATACTGAGAAAGCCCAGCAAAGCCGTGTCATGAAGGTCCAGAGTGTCATTCATCCAGGAGTGGGGAAGTGCTAGGTATGCTGACACCCTGGGGGCAAGTGGGGGCCTTGCACACAGAGCCACACTGCTGCTGTGCCCACAGGCTCCCAAGCCCAGTGCTGCCCTCTGCCTTCCCCCCCCCACCCCCGAGCAGATTTGTATTTCTCCTCTCATACTTCTTTTCCAGAGAAGAATTGGCTTCAGAATGCACCTTGAGGGCAGGCTGGGGCTCCAGCTTCCAGGTAAGATAGAATCCAACCACCTTGCAGGATGCACCTGCTATGGCACACCTGTGATGGACACCCTGGTTCCCACGCAAGTGCACCCTCCCAGGAAGTGGGGTTCTTCAGAGAAGAGAAACATGGGAGACTCTGACTTCTCACTTGAACTTAGGGTTTCAGTGAGGCGACCTTCTGTTTGTCCTGTTGTCCAAGTGGTAATTCCTCCATTTATCTGAACAGGGACAAAAGCCTTAAGAACTGTCACCGCCTCTCAGTAGCCAATCTTTCTCAACCTGTCCAACACTGGCTGACAAAATTTTTTTCTATTGTGTGAAATCTGGTGCCAAAGGTCCTCTCCAAGACCTGACCTGGGCTGCACGCCAGCAGGGCTGGGGGACTGCAGGTCAGCTTCCAGCCAGGGCATTCTCACTCTCTCTAAGATGATGTGGAGTCATTTAGATTGTTATCCTTAGAAGTTTTAAAACCATCACAAAACTAACAGAAACATTCCCTTCTCTTTCCCTGGGTTTGTGGCCCTGCCCAAGGCTTGTGGGAGAGTGACTGGGAGGTCTGGATCTAGCCACAGAATCACGCCCTCATCCTTATGACCTAGAATAACAGCTCGTTGGTTATCTAGGGTCTGCCTGATCAAGGAATTCCTTGATCCTTATTTCCAAACTCCTCATCACGGGCTTTCAGAGACTTTCACGACCTGTCCTTTATCCATGTTCATGTTCTAGTCACCTCCTCACATATCCCTCCTACCTTCCCAAGTTCATACCCAGTATGTCATATTTCTTCATTTGATTGTTTCTTTCTGCTCCTTTGGCAAAATCTTCCCCTACAGTGTTTCTTAGGGTTCCACCTATCCCTTAAGCCTCACCTTAAATCCCACCTTTAAGAATGAAAAGATGAATTCTTACCAAGTTAATTTTGTCTTCTCCTATGAGCCCACGAGACTTTTTTGGTGCCTCCCTTACAGTAGAGATCTCTAGCTACTTTATTCCAGAGGGAAGCCTGTCTGCTGGTCTCCTTTCTAGGCTGTGCTCTCCTGGCCCCTTGAGCACCTGTTACCATGTTTTGCACAAAAAGTTACTTTCTGATTGGGACCCAGGGTGGGTTATAGACCACATGCAGATGTGGGCCAGGTGGTAAGAACAACCTCCTCCAGACATGATCCCACAGAACTATCTGAAGTATCATAGTTGTGTGGATTTGGATGGACCAAGTGTAAAAGTCAAGCTCCCTGTAACTTCAGATGAGATGAGTGCTAATAACAACAGCAATAACCCTATGGCCTGCACTGCAGTCTACAGTTGCTAAAGCAGAGGCAAGTTTGTTATTGAGGTCTTTCTAAGCAAGAGATTTAATTATTCTGTTCAGCTCTAGTGGCTTTGAAGAGCCCTAAATGGCCTTCCTGGGAAAGAATGACCACCCCAGCAGCTGCTGAGTGCAGGCACAGCCTGGAGCCCTTGAGGGCAGACAGGGGCCTTTACACACTATGGCCAGAGAGAAGCGATCCTCTCAACGCAGATGGTCTGCCCAAACAAAAGCCAGAGACCGATCACCTTTATTAATATCTCTTGCCTTGTAGGGTCAGGGTAGGAGTCAAAGGGAATGGTCTTTTGTTTGGGAAGAAATGGGGGAAGATCAGGGGCAGAGTGTCAGAAACCTGGCCAGAGAGAAGTCACTACAGAGGTCAGGTAGTCACTGCAGACCCTCGGCTGAGCAAGGAAGGCCACCGGGCAAATGCTGAGGCTACAGCTGGGGAAAGTGCCCGACCAGGTTGCCATTAATAGCACTCAGGCCTCCACTGCCAGCAAAGAAGCCCCCACTTGGCCCCTTCTCCTGCTGGAGGATGGGCTGAGGGGGTAATGTGAATACTTTGAGCAGTGAATGTAACTCCACCAGAGTAAAGTTAGGCCCTGGAAGAGCCCCGTGGGGACCAGAAGCTTGCAGGTGGGCCAGGTGCGGGGTCGTGGCAGATGACTGGGAAGTGGGCAGAGGGTCAGCATTTAGGGAGGAGGGTGGCCTTGTAGGCCCTCTGTTAGAACCTGGCACCAGGAAGGAGGGCATCCTTAGGGGACTTTGTTCTCAGAACTTGGGGAGGGAGGATGAGACCTCAGTCTGGCTCCAGGGACTGAGTTGAATCTAACGTCCAGGGTGGTGGTAAGGGACGGGCGTGTCTCTCCTCCCTCTGTGTCCTCATAACCCTTCACATCTTCATGAGCCTGGGTTCTGCCCACAGTGTTTACCTGGAGACACTGCTTCTTTTCCACTGGAGGGTGGGAATGATTCCTGGTTGGAAGGACTTGAGTCAAGTAGCCAGAACAGATAGCTGGGGCCAGCTGTGAGAGCCAAGTTCAGCACCCTGGAGAGCTCCAACCACCAGGGTGTTGGAGAGAAACTGGGATTGCTCTGGAGAGGTGGGGGGCGGGGGGTGCCCTGCTGCAACTGCAGTGTCCACAGCTGACTGAGGCTGAGGTACACAGTCCCCTTCAGAGGCAGACTCTGAGAACCCGAGTTCTAGGACCTGCAGTTGGCTGTGTCTGGACGCTGGGTGGAGTTCTGGGGACACATGCAAAGGCACACATTCACAGACCGAGGGGAGCTCACAGTTTAATGGGAGACACACTCACAGGACTGTAGTGCCCTGTGAGAGGAGTCTGATCAGCCTATTAGATGGAGGAAAGACCCAGGAGGGAATGGTATTCAGGGATGTGTCCACAGGGAGATGATGGGTCAGAATCAGCTGTGGGTGGTGGGACCCGAAACCCCAGGCCCGGCTCCTCATACTCCCCCCAGCCTGGGCCTCTGACCACACCATCACATGTCCTTGGCAATATGCTCCTGACATTCCCACCCATTCTGGTGCCCTCTTCCCAATCTTCCAGACATCTAGGCAACCAGCTGAAGTGCACTGGGAGGTACCCACAAGGCTAGAGCAGGAAAGGGGGCAGCTGCTGGGCACGGCCAATAGGTTAGCAAGACACCCCTGCCCCAGGGGACTGTGCAACTCAGTAGGACACAGGCGCCCACATGAGGAGCTGCAGAGAGCCAGCTCTGGTGCTAATGCCCTTCTGAAGATGGACAGGTGGTGGGTGTGGGGAGGGAAGAATGGGGTTGGGAAGTGCAGGGCTATCAGGCAGCTGCTGGGGGCCAGGCTGGTGGCTGTGTCACTGATGGAAAAATGAATGGCTGGTGGGAGAGCAGGTGCTGGAGTGGATGGAGTCTGCTTGGCTGCTCAGCACAGGAACTCCCTTACTACTGGGAAGAGCCCTAGGATGGAGGGGACCGGGTTTCTGTCACTGTGGGAGCCCACGGGAGGTGACGCTCTGGTAGCAAGTGTGGAGCCACAGGCTAGACTTGGTCACTTGGGCAGTTGTACCCTGGACTTCAAAATTCCAGGAAGCAGTGCAAAGATAGTGGTCCGTAGTGGTCCCAGGGGACCTGCAAAGCCATGTTCCCCTGGGACCCTGGGCAGGCTCTCTTTGAGCAGCAGTGACCACAGGCCTGATGTATTCACATGTCTGTACCAGGCAGAGCCTGAGAGAATTAAGCAGAGAAGCTCTTTATTGGAGGCTGGGATTTGGGGCAGGATGGAGGCAACGCAGCCAGGTCCATCACAGAGGCAGCTCACTTGGGACCTTACCCTGGTGTAGGTTCCTCTTCATACCTGGCCAGTAGGCAGCCCAGGGTCTGGAGTGGCTGGGCTCTTTACCCCACCATGAGACTGTCCCCTGTCCTCTTTCTATTCCAAAGCCCTGGCTGTCCTGCCTTCACGTGGGTGTGCTGGCAAGCCTGGTGAACAGCTATTAGCAGGCATGCAGGGGAGGGACCGAGGGAGCAGCCCCAGGGTCTCTGCCCAAAATGCTGCAGACCCCTGCAGAAGGTGAGCTTTGAAATTAGAAAAGCAACAAGGACCGGGATAAGGGGTGGCACTCTCACAAAGGGATGACTCCCAACGAGCTGAACTCCTGTGTGCCATGTTCCGTAAAAGCTCGCTTTGCCATACTCTTCCCGGGGACCTAATTCTTCAACAGTCTGGTCAGCTAGGGCTTTGGGAAAGCCAGCCCCTGCCCCAGGTGACAAACCAGCTCAGAGAGGGAGTGGGAAGAAGTGGTGGTGAGGGCGGGGGGGACAGTCAGGAGAGAGATACAAGGAGAGGGAGAAACACAGGTCTCCACCTGCTTTAGCAAAAGCTATTATTTCCCAAGAATTCGGAAAGCCACAGTCCCAGTAAATAAATCAATAGTTTTAAAGGATTTGCAAGAATTAGTGAATTGGAGCTGGGAGTACAATCAGTTCAGTTAGCCAGGTAAAGAGGGAAACGAAATGGAAACCCCAGATGCTGGGGGCTATGGCAGTTCCAAAAGCTGCCAGTCTCATCAAAGAACGCTCACAGCTCAGGGGGATGTGGGTTAGGTGGCGGGGAGGGGAGCACATGTTCTCTGCCCCTGGTTCTCTGTCTGTGTCCATGCCTCCCACCCGTCCTGGCCCAAGTTGGACCATTTCTGGGAAGGTGAAAGCCTGGGGGTGTTTCTAGTTCTCTGCACTTCTAATGGCTTTTCACAATCATACAAGTAATCTCCATGGCCATTATAAGAAAATTAGAAAATCCTAATAAGCACAAAAGAAGAAAGTAGGTTGTGCCTTCCAGGTGATCTGGCCCGGAGTCAGGGGTCAGGTCCGTCTTAGAATGTCCTTGTCAGCCTTGGGAGAACCTCGGCCATGGGGAGGAGCCAGCCCCTCATTCTGCTCAGGTGCATCTGCCTCGGCCCCCCCCCCCGCCCCCGTGTACCTGGCAGTTCCCAACACACTACCCTGCCTGTCACACCAGCCGGCAGAGTCCTCGGCCTGGCCCAGGGTCCCAGGAAGGACCAACAGATGGGCTCTTTGACTCTTCCTCCTTCCCCCAGGTGGTGCCTTCTCATCTCCCAGGGTCCTGGGCCAAGGCCTCCTCCTTGGAGTGCACTCTGCCAGCAGAATTCTGTCTTGTCAGCGCTGGGGAGTGGAGACACTGCCTTTCATTCTCCTATTCCCAGAGCTCTGGGCAGCTTCTGGTACACACCACAAACTGTCCCCCATGTGACAGTCTTTGCATCTGAGACCCCAGATGTAGGAAGGAGAGGTCTGTTTGGGCACGTGGGCCTGTACTCCTTGACCTTCCTGATCGATTTCCCAAGCACAGGCCCTTTTATGTCGTCCCTATCATTTCAGCTGCTCAGGGCACCTAGCCACAGGTATTTAGCGAGATAGCCTGTGTTTCTTGGGAAGGTGAACCTACCAGATACTATAATAAAACCATAGCCTCGTTTTTATAAATTCATTGGCTGTAGTTACGCAGATGTTGCTATCCTACACGAGCAGGCCCATGGCCTTGGCGGTGGCCCTGGGTTCTGTGGGCCTCTGCTCTGGAAAGGCTGAATGCACGGGGCTGGCCACAGATAGCAGTGTGCTGAGGGGCTGACTAAGGGTGACAGCAGTCCCTGCCTGGACACAAATGCTGAGAAGCTGAGCTATGACTAGCACTGGCCACCAGTGCTCCTCCGGGATCACCCGACACTCACGGAACACCAGCTGCATGCTGGGCCTGGTGCAGGGTGGGAGGAGACAAAAGTGACGCGACAGACTGGGCTTCTGCCTCCTGGCGCTTCCTGGCAGGATGCAGTCATACGACAGTAGTGAAAGCACATGGAGGGGCTGGTGGGAGGTCGTAGTAGGCGCGGCTCTTGGGCTGTCCTTGCACAGCCTCTCCCCTCTGTCTAGAATTCCTTGTCCGCATTTGGAAACTGTCTACCCATCCAGTCAGATCAGGCTTGAATGCCACCCTCCGGCTCCACCACACCTGGCTCCCTGCTCCACTGTCTGTCTGCTGGTCTCTGGACAAGGGGCTACTCAAAGTCCGGGACCTCTAGCACTGGGCACCAGCAGGAGCTGAGAGGTGTTTGCTGACTGAGTGAGCTTGACCAAACAGGAAAAAAAAAGCGAGGCCTTCCTGGTCTCGGACTGTTGAGACACTGTGGTCTGGCCACGTGGGGGTCCTCACCAGCTGTCCCTGCTGTCCCCTGTGATCACACAGAATCTGATGCAGAGACCTCCTGGACTCCAGCAAGGCCTCCAGGCAGGCTCAGGGAGGGGGAAGGCTCTGCTTGGCCTGACCCAGGAGCTCTGCTCGGGTAATGGTATCCCTTGTGCCAAGCTCCTTTTAGGAACAAAAGCCTCTTCCTGGCTGCCTAGAGCTTCCACAGCTCCTGCGGTGGCCTACACTGGTTCCCTCTCAGGGTGGGTGGAGGTGAGGGGGATGGATCCATGGGGCTCTATGGGGGCAGCAGTGGGGATCAGCCACATGTGAGGGTTGGGCTGGGTGGAGGCTATGACCAGGCCTTACCCAGCATTGCTGGCCTGGGGGATTCACTCTGCAAACCAAGCAATGGGGCTCCCGAAGCCCTGGGGAGGACCCACCTATATCAGCAAAGGTGAGTCTAGAAGAAGAGTGGGTTCAGCCCCTTGGCTGCCCCCTCAGCTGTCCCTCAGCTTCATCTGCTCCCTCCCTTACCCGGAAACCAACACTCCCTCTTTCCTGAGCTGGGCTGCGGTGGCTGTGCGTCTCCTGTCAGCACCATCTGCGTGTGCCCTGAGCAGTGTCCTCCAATGAGTGCACCCACCAGCAGGAGCCCATCGGAAACTTCTACACCCCCCAGGCATGGGGGGTGGGTAACGGGTTTGGATCACCACTCAGGAAAGCTCTGAAAGCAGAGCCTGTGCCCGAAGGGCCACTGTACCCAGGGCCCAGCACAGTGCTTGGCCCCAAGCAGGTCTCTGGTAAGGTCTGAAAGAGGGACTGAAGGAATACAGACACAGTCACCGGCTTGGACTAGGTGTCGTGGAACAGACGGTGAGTTGGGTCTCTGATGGCGACGGAAGCCCCACTGAAGAAGGGCTGACCCTGAGCGAGGACTTGAGGGGCCAGTGTTGAGAATCTGGGTAGCTGTGTGGGGGACAGGACAGTACAGTGAAGACATCAAGCAGGGGGAGCCAGAAAAAATGCAGAGAGGAGCCCCCAGGAACACCCACACTGCAGGCACTTCCAGAAACCCACCACTGTTCTGACCTAGGCAGCACAGACCAGGGAAAGCAAAGGCTCAGCCTGCAAGCCCCAGTGCACGGGCAGGAGGGCTGCAGGGAGGTCCCCACGGCGAGTGCACACTTCCCAGGCATCTGGGCAGTGATGGAGTCATTGGCCTGGCTGTCACCTGGAAGGAGAAATGACTGTGCCTCAGACAGAACAGACCCCGGCCCCCTGGCCTAGAGCAGGCACTGCCTCTGAGTCTAGGATCTTAGGTGCTGAGTCTAGGGTGACCTGGGCTCTAGGGCCAGGAGGAGAAGCCAAGTCTGCATAGGATGACACTGTGCAGTGAGGGGGCACTGAGAGGGACTTGGGAACAGCTTGGCACTTTACATACCACACTGCACTGAAGTTCTGAGTTTTGAGGGAGGTGAGGTGGGGCGCCCAGAGGAGGCTGAGGCAGGTTTGATCTGACACAGGTCTCGTTCTCAGCCTTAGCCTGTACATTGGACTGACCTGGAAGTTTCAAAAATTGCTGAGGCACAGCCTCCACCCCAGAGCTTCTGATTCAATAGTCTGTGGGAGCCACCAGGAATTCTGAAAGTGGCCCAGGAGATTTTTATGTGTAGCAAAGTTTGAGAACCTCTGGTCTTATGCCCTATGACTATTGTTTTTGCCTCTCTGTTCTCACTCCCCAAAGTGTCCAGATCTGCTCTCAGAACTCAAAGAAATTTACTGAGAAAAATAAAATTAAGGAACGACAGCTTAAAGAGCCAACAATTTATGCAAATGAATGCAAATAAATACACACTTCCATACATATGTTTATGCAAATATTCTTGTGGTCCTCACAAATCACTCACCCGCCTGCAAGCAGCCGACTACAATTTCTTGGTGAGAACCCTGGGCAGGGTGCCCGGGTTAATGACAGGCAGTATCACGACCTCCCAGAACAGACATCTCTATTAGCAAGCTCATCCCAGAAGTCCCCCGGGAACGCTTGCTGAGCCTGGCTCTGGCCATCACAGCCCTCTTCCCCCTCACTGAGGCCACAGGCCAGGGAGGCATCAAGAGGGGCTGCTCAGTGGGCACTCCAAGGCCACCAGGACTGGGCAGAGACAGAGGTGGCCTGGCAACTGCCAAGTGCCTGATAGCTGATATGGCTGTGGTGGCCGAGGGTTGGGCTGCCTTTAGCTCTGTGCCAGTCTGTTTGGGCTGGCATGTGGGTTGGCACTTGGGCTGCTCAGACAGAGTACTCCACACGTGCTGTTTGCCTGTCCTCACCCCTCTCAGCTCAAATACACTTCAGGAAATGCTGAGTGTCAGAAGAAAACTTCCCAGTCAAGATCAGAGATGGGTGCCCCCATGCACACTTCCTCAGTGGTGCCCCTTGTGCAGCCGGCGTGGATTTGCAGCCCTCCTCCTGGGTTTTGTTGGACAGTCATGGCCTCCATAACCCCAGGACGCCCTTGTTTTGCTGCCTCCAGAGTGAGCAGGTTCTACAGCCTGCTGGCTCCTGGCCCTGCTCCTGAGAATGACTGGGAGGAACTGCTCCCCCCAAGGTTCATTGCTCAGGAGGTCCTTCCCTGAGGCCGAGCTCACTCCCTCAGTTGCTGCCCAGGGGTACAGGGAGCTTGCCAAGGGAGTTGGGATGTGATTCTGAAGATCCACCTGAGAACTGTGTCCTGGATTTGGGGATCCCAGCTCAGCCTGTTTTAGACAGCCCTGGAAAAGCCACGTGGTATTTCTTATTTCTCTAGTTGCCACATCTTGGACATAGATGCCATAACCATCTGGGAGGCTTTGAGGAGCTCACATTTGAGCTCTGTGAGTGCAGGGAGTTTATGCAGGGCAGGCACTTGGCACATTGTTCGTGACTGATAGGAGGAAAGAGCAATTCCTCTGCAACACCCAAGACTTAATTAACTTCCCAATTGTCCTGGTGACTTCATGTACAACTTGGGGGTGAGGGAGGCATGGCCTGTCCCCTCCACAGTGCTCACCTCTCAGGGGGCAAGGGTAGACAATGTCCCCCTGGACACAGTGCACAGCCCATATCAGGAAGCGGCTCCCTGTTTGAGAATAGAAATTCACTCGAGCACAGGTCTTATTTTTGGTGGTGTGGTGGCAGAGGACACCAATCCTTTTAGGCCACAATGGAGGCTCAGTGACTAGTGTCCACTTAGGCTCTGGAAATCAGTTCAGGTATGATTCTGTCTCAACAAAGACCTGTTAGAGCAACATCTCAAGCACAGAAATCTCTGGGCCACCCGTGAGGGCCCATCAAAGCCCTGACACACCCTGGGATTCCAGCCCAGTAGAGAGAAGCCAGCCATATTGTATTGGGGACGCAGAACTTGGCCTTGCTATCCTCAGAAATTACCTGAAATTCTTGCCAGCCCAATTTTCTGAGGAAACAGAATTCTCATACTCAGAAAATTCCCCACTTGTCCCAGCTCAGTTACTGGCCACCCTGGAGTTGCTACCCAGGCTGGAGAGAGAGGCCCCGGGCTGCCGGAACACTGTCTCCCTGCTGCCTGCTCTTCTTGCCAGCTTGTGTTGAGTTTCAAAGGACAATTTTATTCTTTAATTATTTTGGGCTGAGCCCTCACCTTCTCAGCTTTTCTGGACTGTTTGGGAGACTCCCTGTGGCAGTAGTTACTCGAGGGTCCAGCCCTCACCCACATGCTGACCTGAGGCAGGCTGGCTGTAGGCATGCCGAGGGCTTCCCTCCATTTGTGCAGTTCAGACTGAACGGGGCAAGTGCAGGGAGTGGACACAGGATACGTTTCTGTGGTCAGCGGGGCACCCCACACTGACAGCAAACTAACCCAAGGCATCAAGCCTCTCCTTCTGCCCCTCAATGTAGATTTTCTGTGGGGCTGTCTCATTCAGGACCCAGGGATTCAGGGTGGGTCACCCAGAATCTAGAGTTGAGAGCCCAGACCAATCCAAAGCCTAGAACCTGGAGAGCAACGAACAAACTCAGAATTGACACCTAGTCTTCCATTTAGAGCCCAGAGCTTAAAATTTAGAACTCAAAGCTACAGCCAGCCAGAGCCTGATGTTTGACAGAGTTCAACCCAGAGACTAAAGTCCTGATTTATAAACCTGGAGCTCAGACAATTGGACAGAGTCCCAAGATCCCTCGCTGCCCCAGTGTGCTAGAAAGTTCCCTTTGCTGCCTCTAGCCTTCTGACTGGCACCTGACAGTGTACTGAGTATTAATTATGGTCAGAGCTTTTCAACATGCAATAAAAAGCCTTTTAAAATGTTCCGATGGGAGGTGATTAACTCTATTAAGTGGCATTATGGATCTTCCTATCTGTTGCTTTCATAAACATAGTTGTAGCGGAATGTTTTATTAGGGGCATAAAAATGTCCCACATTACAATGCATAAGCACATATTGATGTTATATTTCTTTACTGTGCTATGCACCCCAGTCTCCGACCACTTGGAAAAGAAACTACACGTCTTAATAATTTATGCTCCAAGTTTTAACCAGGATTATCAATGGCAGCTTTTGAGCTTTCTCTTTTGGCAACACAATAGATCATAGTAAAAATGCACCCACAAGCGATGTGTCCGTTTGATTTTTTCCACCTGAATCAGCAGCCCAAACTCCAGACACAGCAGTTTAGGGCAACCAGCACACTGAAGAATTTAAGTCTAAGCATTTAATCTGTTCTTTCCATAAATTTCTGCTGCTTGTGCTTTATAATGATTCTACCAGAGGAAGTTTATTTATATCGCAGATTTTCAGCATCAGCACATTGAGAACACAACGGCAATCGCTCAGTCAATAGCTTACAGCCATGTATAATATCACTCCGGAAATCAAAAGCCCATTTGGAGAAAAGAAGGCTCAGATTAAAGTCACTTTAAGACATCAATAACTTGGAACTGGCTGAAGAGAAGTTATAAATATCCAGCGTGCGCATATGCAAATAGCCGTTCGCAGACGCGCCACCACCTCGTGCCCAGGAACCTCCCGGCGGTCCCCTCCTGTCTCCTCCCCCCCGCTTGACGGCGCCGCCCTAGGGGCGGGTCCAGGGGCGGCCCCAGGCCGACGCGTCACCGGCCAGGGGCCTTCCCCGCGGGGCTGAGCGCCCGATCCCTGCACTGGCTGGCTGCTGCCTCTACCTGTGCTGACCCGACAGTTCTTGGACGCCAACTGAAAACCACAGTAAAGGCGGGAAACAAGCGCACTTCTAGGCTGCTGTGCGCCAAAGCCGCCGCTGGGAGCTGGGTCAAGGGGTACTTCAGTGACACTGGCGCTATTAACCATCTCATCTATACCTAGCCCCTCTTCCCCTCTAGTCCTCAGCTGATTGAGGAGAGGGTGAAAAGCCTGCTCCCACTGGCCACCCTCTTTGCCCCACACCGATTGCACCAACTTCTTTAATCCTCAGGACACCTCTATGACAGACTGTTCTCATTGTACAGGAGAGGAAAACGGGAGAATAGAATAACTCACCCAAGGCTACACAGCTAGTGAGCTGTACAACCAAGACTCTTGGTTCCTGCTTTTATACTTTTAAACCATTGTATCTCATTGCTTCCTGCTCACCTTGGCCCAGCAGGAAGACTTAGGGGTCACTGGGAAAGGAGAGGCCCAAGGTCCAGGGGGCACCATCAGCAGTTACCACACAGACAAAGGAGGAGGATGTGGTGACAAGGCTGAGCAGAGGTGAGAGGGGAGAGAGCTGGAGGGGCAACTGGTGGTACCAGCTGGGGAGGCCCCCAGGAGGGAGCAGAGCTGGGTGGGAGCCAGGGCAAAACCAGGGGAGTCTGGAACCAGTCAGGGGACCTCAAACTTTCAGGAAGGGAGGGAAGATAGGATGGACCTCCTGGGAGCACCGAAGATTAGAAGCTGCAAGTAGCCAAAGGCTTGTTGGTCAAAACCCCTCCCTTCTATCAACTAACAACAGATCTCCCCCTCCGACAGGAGGACTTGATCCTCACTCAGGAGCATGGTGTGGCCCTGCACAATGCCAGGAGCCATCAAAAGCAAATTCCCTGTCAGTGGGCAGCAATGACATCGTAAGGTTAATCCTGCAAAAATATCTGGATGAGGGAAGGGGGTGGCAGATACTTTGAATTAAGTGATGCAAGACCACAGAAGCCGATGACGGAAAGAAGACAAATTTTTTCGGGATGGCTTTGGCCAAGAAGGATCT
>CAUYQV010130674.1:0-20637 GCA_963574575.1 Galagoides demidoff
GCTCCTGGGCTGAGCTGGGCTAGCCAGGAGGGTCCATCCCCTCCCCTTCATATCATGCCAGTGTCAGGGACACAGGTGGGGTGGCAAGGGCAGAAGACACCAAACTAGGGGGAACAGGCCCTGGTGAGAGGTCACGGGCCAGACCAGGCAGTGAGCTGGAAGCCAGTCAGGCAGGGAGGGAGGAGGGAGAGAAACTAGGGCTTCCCAAGGGAGAGTAGGCAGATGGGGAACACCGGGGACCCCAACCCTGCCGGGGGCAGATGGCCTGGTGACCCAACCACACTGAGGCAAGCCCAGTGAACCCACCAGGCTACTGGGGGAGATGGAGGGTGCATGGGCTCAGCCCCCTCAGGCAGGCTGTCACACAGGTTGTCACAGCCTGGCCACTGGGCCCATAGGTGGTGGGGGTAATGGTGAAGCCCCACCAGGCTCTAAGCCTGAGCCCTGCTGGCCAATAGGTGCCCGGAGCAGAGGACAATTCCTGGCCACACGCTCCCCAGCCTGGCCCCATCTCACCTGCCCAGACCAAGGAGCAGGGATGGGTGGGTTGCCACCAGATGAGCACAGCCCCTGAACCTGCAATTTCCATCTGGACTGAGTCCAGGGAAAGCAGGGCAGATAGATGGCCCAGCTGCCCTACTCCACCAGCCACACCTCTGCACCCAAGCTCGCCCTCCCACAACTCAGTCTTCTGCTCCCCAGGGATGCTGGTCAGGGGGGGACCTGAGAGAGGAAAGGGAAGCAATGAATGGGCCTCAGAATGGTGCTCCCACCCCCCTGCAGCAAGGGAGGCCTAGCACTTACACAACAATCAGAACATTGGCCAGGAGTCCCTTGGGGTTCCCATGGAGCCCCCAGCACAGAGAGGCCTGGGTTCCACTCCGGGACTCTGGGCTCCTCTGGGTGAAGCTGGAATCTGAGGGGGAAGCCTAGGGAACAGGAACAGGGTAGGAATAGAGCAGAGAGAGCACCACCCCCACCTGCGCCTGAGGAGAATAGGAGTAAGCAACTATGGGAACGTCGCCACTGCCACCCACCCCAAACTCAGGAATACACTCACACAAAGCGCCCCCCCCCCCCGACATCCCTGTGAGGGTGAGAGTGCCACAAGCTTCAAGGGAGGAGCCAAGTTCTCTGGACGCATGGACAGACAGTCCGGACACAGCTGAGGACTGGGCACTACCGCGTGGCTGGCAGGAGGTACCCAACCAGGCTCCCATGCCCTGGGGGGGCAGGCACCAGGCAGAGGGCATCAGCCCTGGGCAGGATCTCTCTGAACAGGTGCTGTGCCCCACTGAAGAATCCCAAAGATGCTGAGTGCTCTCTCCAACCCCCACTTGGCCCCTACCCAAGAGCCAGTGTGTGTCTGACCCTGACATGGTGTCCAGGGTGGGGCAATCACAGGCTGGAGATCCCCTAGAGCAAGGGGGACCCCCACCCCCAACTGATGGCGGTCTGGGGTCTGTGGGAGGCACCCAGGAGAGATAGGACACCAGGCAAAAAGAGCACCATGCCAGGGCCCATTCTCCAGTTGCCACCTAGACCCCGCTCCCCACAGGCAACGGGTCCACCCTGACCTGGGGCAGGAGCAGAGGACAGGCAGCGAGGCCCTGGGTGGCCCAGGGTACAGGTGCCAAGGGGCAGCCACTCAGTCCTGAGAAACTCCTGGTCTCTGGCCAGGCCACTGGTGGGTGGTAGGGGCCCGGGGATTCAGAGCTCCAGCCAGGGTGCTCTGGGGCAGACCCTCTGGACACCTCGATGGAGCCAGTGGGCCAGGCTGGTAGGCTGCTGAGTCAAGGTGGGAGCATGGGTCAGGACGGGGTCTGGCTGCTGGTGACTGTTCCCATATGCAGAAAAGGCCACGAGGAGGGTACTCCCTGGTCACGGCACTGTGTAGTTGGGGGAAGGGAAGATGCAGCCCCAGCCAGGCTCCCCGAGCCCTCATGCCAGGGGAAGCCAGGGCCCTCCTCATTGTTCCTCCCCCCAGGGCCACAGGATGGGAAGTTGGCTCTCCTGGGTCACAGGAGGGAGGGTAGAGCAGGCAACAAGTGGTCAGAAGGCCCAGGAGTGTGGAGGCATACCAGGCCAGACTGTGTCCTGAGGAGCCCAGGACCCCTTGGCCTGACGCCTTGATTCAGGGGATGTCCTCACAGGCCACAAACACATTCCTCCATGGAAGGCCAGGCAACCTGCTCTGCTGGGGTACAGGGGGGCTTTGAAATGTGCCCAGAGCTGTCACCAAGGGCCTCGGTGTTGCCCAGAGACACAAGCCAACAGGAAATGCACTCACCGCCCACAGGACTGCTGTGACAAATTCAGAGGCACCATGAGCGTCATCAGGAAGTCACCTCAAAGTTCCAGCCAGGAAGGATGGGGCACATCTCTAGGGAAACAAGATAGAAAGGGCCTGGTCCAGAGCAGAAAGCTCCCTCCGCACACCTAGTTAGGCCAGCACTGCCTGAGCCTGGGCCATCAGGGCCCAGTGTCTGGTAACCTGACACTGTCATTGCAGAAAAGGACACTGCAACAATGTGAAACACACCTCTCCACACCAGGCCCGTCCCCTTCTCTGCTGCATGGGAGAGGGAGGATAGGCCTGTGATGAGCAGGTGCTCACAGGCTGCTGAGCAGGCTGCAGTGATGGGGATGAGAAAGGTCCTCCCGCCCTTTACAGGCCTGTAGAACCAGCCGACCCTAACCCTGCAAGGCTGGCAAAGGCTCCCTGTGCAAGGGCCAAGAGCATGAACAGCACACCCCACAGGCCAGGTGGGGTCTCTGTGCATACTCTCCCCTCTTCCAGGTCTCGTGATTCGGTTTGCAATCGTGTATGACCCCAGTACTCAGGGGACTCAGCCAGGTGGGAGGATCACTTGAAATCAGGAACTGGAGACTACCTGAGCAAGAGCAAGACCCCCATCTCTACTAAAAATTGAAAAACTAGCTGGGTATTGTGGTGGGTGCCTGGAGTCCCAGCTACTCGGAAGGCTGAGGCAGGAGGCTTGAGCCCAGGAGTGTGAGGTTGCCACAAGCTACCAGGAGGCCACTGCAGTCTACTGGGGTGGCAGAGCTAGACTCTGTCTCAGAAAAGAAAAGAAGGAAAGGAGGAAAGAAGAAAAAAGGAAAAAAAAAAAGATGTAGGACTGCTCTCTGCACCTACTAACGTAGGCTCCTGTTCATTATTGGCTCCAAGGGTATGGCACTGCCTCCCCAAATTACACCAAGGACACATAATGGAGGTGGATCTGCTCAGAGCCTGCAGAGACACATCCAGGTCCTCCTGCCAGTGGGCCTCTCAAAGACTTCTTCAGGAACCTCTGCCTTTGCCCCTGTCCTCCCCTCTGCCACCACTCCACACTTGACCTATGAGACCCATAGAGGGTACAGTATTAGGAGATGAGGTTCAGCCTGGTCTTGGAGAAGGTCTTTCTGGCCTAGGTCTCAGAGGAAGTGCTGCCCTAAGCAGCCCAATGGAGAGACCCCATGGGGGACACTGAGGCCTCCTGCCCACTGTCACAGGAGGCAGCTCAGACCAGATGGTGGGGACCCTAGCTGACTCCCAGCCTGTGGCCTAGGAGAGACCCTTGAGCTAGAACCCACAGCTCCTGAGAAGCACCTCTCCCAGAGCCTGTCCCTCAGGGAGGTGGGGGATGAAGAACGCTTGTGTAAAGGAGGTAGATTTGGGGTGAGTCCTCATGCAGCTGTAGATGGAGAAGACCAGTACTCTACATGAGCCAGGAGCAACCCAGAAGCCTCCTTTCCTTCTTTTCTTGTTTGATGACATGAAAACTTAAGCGCTCTGCCCCACCACACACAACCATAAAATCAGAAGGCAAGTGATAACATGGGAAAAGCAGCAGCAAGATGTGACTCAGGGCTTACACCATTCACATACAGAGAACTGGGACATGGGGACAGGGAAAAGCCCAAGATGGAAGAGCAAACAGGAGAGAAGGGGGAGGAAACTGACAGGCAAAGTGCTTCTCTACCCTATGCAATTCTTTTGGAGACAATCTGATGGCACAGCAATGAGATGAGACCCCCCAGTCCCCAGAGCTGCCCTCCAACTAGACGAGGGGTCATCCTGGAGCCGAACAAAGACCAACCGGGCAAAGCAAAGGCAGCTGTTGTCTGCGGTGGGTGGGGAGCCCATGCTGAGGGGCCTGCGCGACACCCACACTCTGGGGGCCCCCTTGGCGAAGGAAGAGCAGGCTTAGGAGATGAAGTTCAGCCTGGTTGTGGGTTCTAGACCAGGCTTCCCCCCAGAAACTCTGGGACACAACCAGTGGGAGGGAGGAAAGGAGGGATGGCTCCTGCTTGCAGCCACTTTCAGAGAAGTAACCGCTTTCTCTGTGGGACTCCCTTGACCTACCTCCTCCTGAAAGGGCCCCAGCCCGTGCCCAGGCCCATATCCTCCCAGAGAACAGGATACCCTCCCGGGAAGCCCACACCTGTCTATTGACACGCGGAAGGCTCTTAAGCTCCCGCGCCCCACCTCCAGAAGCCTGGAGACGATGCCACCTGCCCCCAGGACTCGCCCGACAGCTCTGCCCAGCTCTCCCTGGATCGTCCCCTGGTGGTGGAGTGCCCGTGCGTCCCTCGAGCCCCCAGACACGCTCAGGGCCACTTTCTACACAGTGGAGTGGGAAGGAGGAGCTGCCCCGCGGCGGTGGCAGCGTCCTGGGAGGGTGGAAGCTCCCGGGAGGAGGCGCAAGAGAGGCAGGAGGCCGGCACTGGGGCGTGTCCCGAGAGAGCGAACGAGCTGGTTCTCCAGCCGGACGGGGTCGCAGCCTCCTTCCACCCTTCTCCAAATCACCCCACAAAGTATCGTTCTATCCCCTTCTAGAGACCAGACTGGACCTCAGGGCGCGGAAGAAGCAACGCAGCTGACAGGTCCTCCCAGGCCCCGCAACTCGATGAAGGCTTCCTTCTAGGCCTATTCCCCGGGGAGGCGCAGACACCTCACTCTTCGGGGAAGAGAGACTCGCAGACCCCAGCCCAGGCGCTCCGACCCGAGGAAAACCGCGCCTAGGCGCGTGGGGCGGGCCCTCTGCCGCCTATCCGCCCCCTGCCCTGACACGCCCCCGAGCCTCTGCTTCTACCAGCGCCCCACCTCACTTAGCCTCAGCCTGCCCACGGGAAGCACCACCCCCGCCCTTTCCGGCCGACTCCACCAATAGTCTCGCGGGTTCGGATGAAGCCCGGTCCCCTGGTCTTAAGGGCGTTCCTTCACCCGCTGAAATGCACCCGGTTGCTTAGAGGCTAGATCCTGGGCGTCCCTGAGGCAAGATTTGGAGAGATGCTGCTGAGTTGTGATGGCCTTTCTGGCGGTGTGCACTCAACTCAGCGCTAGGGCGCCGTGGTTGAGTGTGGACTGATTTTTCTCCAATAGTCACAGCCACAGAAGTTTTTGGTTGCCAAGCAACGTGTAGGTGGCCACTGCCCGCAGGTCCCCCAACGCGGACACATGGCGCAGCTGAGGTTCAGGCTTAGGGCCCGGACGCAGCTCCGGTACTACCCGAGAGCTGCTCTGGGTGTCGCCCTCGGTGCATGCACTCGTGTGCACGGGGGTACCCACATCTCCAGGACTTGCCTCACCTGCATGGGTCCCTGTCCTATCCCAATCACCACGGCCTGGAAACAGCCCTCTTCTGTCCCGGGGGGTGGGGGGGGTTGGAGGGCGGGGCGCTCTCCTGTTGACCTGTTAGTAGACTCAACCCCCTCTCACATCCGTGGCAACCGTGTCCGCGATGTCGTCCTGGTACAGGGAAGATCGCAGCACTCAGCCTTCTGGGTGGACTCCTGTCCACCAGAGGCCCTGGGGGAGCTTCCAGCTGTGGCCTAGCCCACATTCCGCCTTTGCACCGCTGGGTTTCCATTCAGTCCGCATCTGGGGGGCAGCACTGTGTGTTGAGCGTTTCTCTTTGAAACTTAAGTTTGTTGTTTCCAGTTTTAGGCCCCTACAAACAAGCCAAAGGGGTGCTGGTGATTGTGTTCTCACTTGGGCCGTTAGCGCCCTAGGATGGAGTTGGGTCCCAGGGAAGTGGATGTGTAGTGTCAGGAGACATGACCAAGCTGCCTTCCAGAGCGCCGAGCCACGTGACATCACCCAGCCTACCTGTTCTTTTTTTTTTTTTGAGACAGAGCCTCAAGCTATCCCCATGGGTAGAGTGCCCTGGCATCACAACTCACAGCAACCTCCAACTCCTGGGCTCAAGCGAGTCTCCTGCCTCAGCCTCCCAAGTAGCTGGGACCACAGGTGCCCGCCACAACGCCCGGCTGTTTTTTGGTTGCCGCCGCCGTCATTGTTGTTTTGGCGGCGGGGCTGGATTTGAACCTGCCACCTTAGGAGTATGTGGCTGGCGCCTTAGCCACTTGAGCCACAGGCGCGGAGCCAGCCTACACATTCTTAAAGCAAGTCAAGGGGAAAGTCTGGGAAACAACATTATTTTAAGCAACTCTGTTTTGTTTCCCTCCTTGATCCATCTGTGCATTCACTGAGGTCCCCATACACACAGCTTTAGCACCCAAAAGTGCTATGTGCTTTTGTTGTGGTTTTCTCTTACCTGGGGGCAAATCTGGGAGACCCTGGCACACCAGCACCCAGTCATCCAGCTAGCTCATTCTTCTCTCGGCTGCCTGGTATTTGATGGGGTTTCCTGAAGTACCATCTGCATAATGAACCCCCATTTGCTGTGCTTTTAAGTCATTGTTATTCTGTTCATTTGTTTTTGCTATGAATGCTGCACCCAATAGCCTTGAACATATGTCGTCTCTCTCTTTAATAATTACCTCTCGGTGCCACTGCTGGGTCAAACATACCATGCACTTGAAACTTTTTTCTTTTTTTTTTTTTTTTTGAGACAGAGTCTCAAGCTGTCGCTCGTGACATCACAGCTCACAGTGTTGCAGGAAGACAAGGCCCAATGAAGAGAAAGAGAATCCAAACACCATGTTTACAGGAGGAAGGGCTTTATTCACTGGCCGGGAGCTTACAGCATAGAATTCCAAATGGCCGTGCTCCCTGACTGGTTTGGTCTTTCCCTTTTTATCTACAGTCAAAAAGTTCCAACCCATAGAGTACCTTTTTCATTGGTCAGTTTGAATTAAGCAGGAGATGCTATTCCAGTCCCCACAGAATTACAGGATTTCACAGAAGTGGAAATTTCCAAGTTCTAGGAAGTTAAGTTTACAAATTCCCATGAGCTGAGTCACCATGGAGAGGACCCTGAAGCTTGTGGTCTCCTTGAGAAGACCTGTTCTCCTAGACCTCACCCTTCTTGGGTATCCTCTCTCAACAGCAATCTCTAACTCTTAGGCTTAAGCGATTCTCTTGCCTCAGCCTCCCAAGTAGTTGGGACTACAGGCGCCTGCCACAACGCCCAGCTATTTTTTGGTTGTAGTTGTCATTGTTCTTTGGCAGGCCCAGGCTGGGTTCGAACCCGGCAGCTCCGGTGTATGTGGCTGACACCCTAGCCACTGAGCTATAGGCGCCAAGCCATGCACTTGAAACTTGTAGCTGACACTGAGGAATTGTCTCCCCCAAAGACCCTGCCTTCCTACACATCCCTCCTCACAGCATACTTGTTGCAGACATTGTCCCTCAGCCTGTCTCAACTGAACGACTCTGCTTGTTTCTAGCTGTCAAGGAGCTCTACATTCTGACGTGATTACATTTATTTATTTATTTATTTTTTGAGACAGAGTCTCAAGCTGTCACCCCGGGTAGAGTGCCGTGGCATCACAGCTCACAGCAACCTCCAACTCCTGGGCTCAAGTGAGTCTCCTGCCTCAGCCTCCCAATTAGCTGGGACCACAGGCGCCCACCACAACGCCTGGCTATTTTTTTTGGTTGCAGCCATCATTGTTGTTTGGCGGGCCTGGGCTGGATTCGAACCCGCCACCTTAGGTGTACGTGGCTGGCGCCTTAGCCACTTGAGCCACAGGCGCCGAGCCCATGATTAAACGTATTGACCAGCTGATTTGTGATTTCTGGTTTGGGTGTCTGTCCTGGTGCCCCCCGCCCCCGCAAACACACACATCATAACACTTTTCTATATTGTCCTTTGTCATCTTCACAGTTGTGATTCTCCTTGAGTTGTTTCACCATCCAGTCTTTCCATCGTGTCTGTGGAATGAAGGAAGGTTTGGGGCAGACCCTTGGGGCTTTCCAGCACCTCAAGGGGTCGTCTGGCATTTTCTTCCCCTGCCTCAGGAGAGCCAGGGTTTCCAGGTAGCTGAGTGTCAGAGCAGTCTGAATGCTGAGCCATCTCTTGCAGCAGAGAAGGTTTGGAGGAAAACCACAGATGGCCTCTGAGTGTGGCAGGAGCCATGGGATTGCAGCGTCTGTGGGTCTTGGCAGCTGGCTTCAAGAACGGTGGCTAATGACTGCCTGCGTTCCTATTTTCTGCGGGACAGAAAATTATGGTCTCCTCCAAACCATAATTCGCACTCCAGGCTCTCCGGATGATTGCTGCTATATTCACACTCAATGCCCACGCATCCCTGGATGTGCCTCTCAACTCGTCCCTGAAGTGAACATTTGCATCTTGTCACACCTAGCGGATCTGCTGGCTTTCTCATTGTGACATTTCAGACGTTGGGCATGTTGTTCTCTGAGTGAACCTTCCCGTCAGCTAGTCTGGGACCTTGAGACACCCACATCCCTTTCTTCTTGGGACTCTGGCAGCGAGGCTGGAAGAACCCCTTTCTGGGCATTCCTTTGTTCCAGAAAACCTTGGACTTATCCAATGGGGAAGAATCAGCTTTCCCAGGCTAGCCGCAGCACTTCCTGCAGAGCGGTGGGGGGTGGGGGAAAGGGGAAGACATGATCTCTTACTTCTGGGAGTTTCTTTCCCATGGTGCGACCTAGACAAACAGCTCCTCCCACAGTGCTGTGGGCCAGGGAAGGGCCATCCCCCAGGTACAGATAAGAGATGCTGGAGTCTGAGTTGGCAAGGGCAGCAGTGGTAGACAGAAAGGTCAGGAAGGGAAGGAGTGAGGCATCCCTGGGAGCCCCACCAGCAGGTGGAAAGAGGCCCAGCAGTTTCCCTCTCCTCCCCGACTAGGGTTGCCAGACTCCTGGGGGCCTCTCTGGGCTCCAGGGCCCCCATGAGCCCCTTCAGGCCCGTGTGCAAATTAGCACCCTCTTGGCAGATACGTGGAGAGGACACAGGAGGGATATCAGCACTCCCCTCACTCCTAAGGAGGGTGTCCTCGTGCAGCAAACAGCCTGTGCCACCTGTGTCTGGGGGACCTAGCCCTCTGCCACATCCTCCCTCCACCATAAAGGGCACGGAAAGTTCAGAGATTGAGGAGACTCCAGGCACAATTTCTGAGTGTGCGATGCAAATTCCAGGTGGACCTAAACTGGCACAATCCAGCTGTGGTCAGGGGCCTAGGTCACATGAACCAGTCCCGACAGGCACCCCATGCCTGTCCTCTGGCATGGGGGTGGGGTGGGGTTTGTCCCCGGTCCAGTTTGGAAGAAAGCAAGGAAAGGAGCGATTATAAGACTTCGGCTTGGCCAGGCGCTAGGCTCACGCCTGTTATCCTAGCTCTCTGGGAAGCCGAGGCAGAAGGATCACTTGAGCTCATGAGTTCAGGGCCAGCCTAAGCAAGAGCAAGACCTGGTCTCCACTGAAAATAGGAAAAAATAGCAGGGGTGGTGGTGGGCACCTATAGTCCTAGTTGCTTCGGAGGCTGAGGCAGGGGGATTGCTCAAGCCCAGGCGTGTGAGGTTGCTGTGAGCTAGGCTGCCACCCACACTCTAGCCCTGGGTGCAACAGGGTCAGACTCTGTCTCAAAATAAAAACAAAAAGACTAGCTTTGTGCAGTGGCAGTATCGTAGCCAATGAGGTTTATCCGAGGCACGATTATTGCTAATTGAAAACTTTTCCCAATACCCCACCATGATGACTTGAAATATAGTGAGCATTGGCAATTTTTCACAATCTCTACAGAGATTGTTTTTTAAAGAAAAGAGAGAGAAAGGGAATATGCTGTCCATTTGAAAGTCTCGTTATTGCTCAGCCATTGCAATTAAATGATTTTTCTCTTTTTGCAGCACCAATAATAATTTGCCTTTAAACTTTTGTCTTTCACCATTAAATAGCATCATATGCTTAACTTACCACACATAGCCTTTCGTGAGGTAACAATTTCACAGATTGCTTCTGTTGTGTTGTAGAGAATATAGTAAGAAGGAATGATATTTAGCTTCTCCATGCCAAGCCTAGCTTTTAGGATTTCACCATTTTGGATTTTTATCTTTCAGGACTGTGATTTTTGAGATTTTAGATGTTAGAAATTTTTATCTTCAGGATTTCATTCCCACAACATTTGGGATTGTGGTGTTCAAGGTTATGTCTTTTGAGATTACGATCAGCACCAGGTACATGGATATTTGACTGGCTAGGCCAGTGGGTGAATGAATGAATGAACAGATGAACAAAACAGCTGTGATACCTCTACCTGAAAGATGTTCAGATGAGGACATGGGACAGCTAGAAGTGATCTAGACACTGTTCCCAGACTCACATGAGGAATCAGCCTGCTCAGAAATGGCCCATATGTTTGGGGGCATCTGCACTCTCTTTGGAGAACTAAATCTTTGGACTTCTCTACTCTGATCACCCTAAGTAGAGTGTTACTCAGGCAGCCCCTGAAGCTAGACAAGCTTCTTGGACCCTCTGCAGAAGTAATCTATAGACACATTTTCAGCCTGGCACTAGGCTTTGGAGTTGCATCCTGCTTTATGTCACTAGTTGCATGATCCTGGACAAGCTTGTTAACCTGATGGAGCTTCACTTTTCAATATCTGTAATGAAAAAATAATACCTCTAGTCCTAAAGGGTTGTATGATGAGAAGAGGTAGTAAAGTGCTTAGTTCAGGGGTTTGTATTTTAGTAAGTGCTCAGTCAGTGATCGCTGCTGCTGCCAGCACTCCAGCCTTCATTAAAGACAATTTCTTGTAAGTAACCTTAGTCTCACTGGCTTAAAGTCCCTTGACCTTGCAAGATTCTTGTAGAAATTAGAGATGGTATGTCAAATTTTTCCACACATTAGGATCCAACATATGGTAATAATAACCAGGCATTGGCCATAAAAACATGGATGACTCTGTGACTGCCATAGAGAGAGAGAAAGTGAGCCAGCATGGCATGTCCTAGAGACTCTCAGACTGACTTAGGTTGGCGCTGTACCAGATAGCACGACTTACCCAGGTAGATTCTCTTCTTGGTCTGGTTTGTCAAGCCTTTTACTTCACAAGGGACTTTGCCAGTAGCTACTCTACTGAGGCAAAAGGCCACCTCAGCTTCGCAATCTGGCTGTTTCATTTATATTGCAGCCTCACTCTTCTCTGGAGACGGAAGGTTAGAGAATTGTGGAGTGTGGTCAGAGCTGTGAGGCCCTCTATTGTTAATTAAGGTAGAGCAGAGCATGAGAGGTAGTGGGCTTTACTTCTACATCCCAAGGGAACTGCTCTAGTTAACTCTGGGGAAAAGAAGAAACTGACTCTTACCTCCATTTCTCTCCAGCTGTCTCTATCCTCAAATGCTAGGAACTAATTCAAATGAGGAGGCCTGCCTTAGGGCTCTCTGGATAACTTTGGTCCCCTTTCTCTTCAGTTTTTTTGTACAAGTCTATCGATTTTGCCCAGGATAGATTCTGACTTTTGAGCCCACCCTATTCTCAAGATTGGGGATCAGTTCGTAGGACTCAGGATCTGTTAACACAGGTGAGCTTACTTCCTGTGGTAGGATTTGTGCCTCCTGGCCTGGCTCAAATCAGACTCTCCAAGAATATCAGTGGCCCTTGTCTTGTGCTGCCAGTTTGATCATTTAGGTAAGGTGAATGAGGAGGAGTCCTTCCAATGGGACTACAACAGAAGGACTGTGTCTGCCAGCAGGACCAAGGTTCAACCAACCCCTACAAACTGCCATTCCTCTTTCCACCTCAGGCTTTGAATGAGATTTAATGTGGAGCGTGTGGCAGTATGTGTGTTTAGTGTTAAGGCCGAGGGAAGTATCATTGCCTGGTAAAATAAAGGATTTGGAAACAGAATGAAATAATCAATGTTCAGTTGCCTGGTAAGATCTTTTAACATCCAAATTCTTATGAAGAAAAGGAATAAGAGAATTATTGCCAGTCTTAGATATGTGCTCTTGCCATTTGTAGGGGAAAATAAGAATTTGCTCTAAGCAGGCATATAGCATTCTGTGATGTGCTAGAAATAGAGGGACCCCACCCGATAAAGCTTAGCCTTTTGTATCAGTAGGAGATTGTTCAGCTACTAGTAATGGAACAACCCAACTTAGCATGGCATAATCAAACTGTATCTTAGTTTTCTTGGATAACAAGAATCCAGAGGTAGGTGTTCCAGGTTGGTACAATAGCCCATTAATACAATCAGTGACCCAGGCTGTTTGTCATTTCTACCCAAGCTTTTAGCGTATGACTTTCATCCTTATTTTTGTCACCTTACAATCCAGCAGAGAGTCTAACTTCCAGGCAGGAAGAAAAGATGGGTTAGCTAAGCCTGGCTTCTTTTAAAGACTCTCCCAGAAGACCCTACCTAGCAATTTCTGCTTATATTTTATTGGCCAGAATTATGTGACACGACTACCCTCAACTATAAGGGAGGTTGGGAAAAGTAAGTCTTTTTGCTGGAGACATTGCTGCTTTGAAAAAACCGGGGCAAAGAAGGAGAGAATAGATAGTGGGTAGTTAAGCCTTTTGTATTTGCGGGCATACGGTGTGCCAGACACTGTGCTGGGCTCTTTCTCTGCAGTGTCTTCTTTAATCCTCACAACAACTCAAGAAGGCAGGAGCTATTATCCCATCTTGTGGAAGAGGAACCTGAAACCAGAGGTCACTTGCTTAAGGTCACCCAGCTGGTGGACTGGTAGAGCCAGTTCTTAAATCCAGGTCTAACTGATACTAAACCCTATGCCCTCTGGGTTTGTCATTTTCAAAAAGTAACACATATGGCCAAGATGGTCACTGAGTGTCAGGAGTTCTCTGTGTTTTTGAACAATCACTAATTTCAGGTGTTCATGATGAATCAATGACCTGCATAGCAGCCCACCTGGGAGAGACTTACATTGTCTTAGCTAAACACCTGGGCTCTGCATGGCCAGGTCTCCTGAATGACAGTCATTAAGAGCCACACGGTGCTTTATTCTTCCTCATCACTTGGCTAAATTGAGTGTCGCTGATCTCTTTTG
Organism: Galagoides demidoff; assembly: GCA_963574575.1. Taxonomy (NCBI): domain Eukaryota; kingdom Metazoa; phylum Chordata; class Mammalia; order Primates; family Galagidae; genus Galagoides; species Galagoides demidoff. Next base: position 13,227 of record CAUYQV010130674.1, read on the forward strand.
TGACAGCTGTCCTGATTTGAGGAGTCATGTGTTAAATTGTTGGGAATGCAGGGAGGCAGAGAGGATACCAAAAAACCTATTGACCTTAAATAATGTAACTTAGTAAGTTAAATGTTTAAGTCAGGTCGGGCTGGGAGTAGGGTACATTTCCTTCATCATTCTCACTCATAGCCATAGCCTGAACATCTTGGGTACAAATGTATGTCCTAGGTAAGTCCCAGGAACCATGGGACTAAGGAGATGTTCATAACCTAAAATCCTGTGGAAGTGTTTTTCAGCCTGTTTTATCTCACAGCACTCTTGAACCTGCAGTTAAACTTCCGTAGCACACTTAAATTATGTTGATCAAAAAAAAAGTAAAGACTTGGCTTGGCACCTGTAGCTCAGTGGCTAGGGTGCCGGCCACATACACCGGGCTTGCCAAACCACAATGACAACTACAACAACAAGAACAAATAGCTGGGCATTGTGGTGGGTGCCTATAGTCCCAGCTACTTGGGAGGCTGAAGCAAGAGAATCACTTAAGCTCAAGAGTTTGAGGTCCTGTGAGCTGTGATGCCACGACACTCTACCGACTGCAACATGGTAAAACTCTGTCTCAAAAACAAAAAGAGTAAGACAAATAATGTACTTACTGTTCTTTGAACATCTTTTAAAAATAATTTAATTAATGATCTTTAAAATTTTTCAAGGCACAACTAAGATCCTCTCCTGGCACACTAGTGTGCTATAGCATACTGGTTGGAAATCACTGTCTCAGGGGCTGGAAAACTGCCTAGTGGCAAGCAGACTGCCACTCTTTTAGTTGCCCCTGAAAAGTTTATTTTGCAGTAAATGCTGGTGTTAATTTGAATAAAAGGGTTTATCTCCCCCTAATAAATTTATCTCTAGGAAGTACTAACATATATGGGAATGTGTATGCTCATGTACTCACACACACTAAGGATTAAGATGTATAGTTATAAAATTAGCTCCAAGGTCAGAGAAGACTAGTAGACTTCATGATTTGGGGGCCAGTAGTTTATGAGAACAGTAGTAAATGTGGTTACATAATTAAATGGGACCTTAGGGTCATCTGTCTTTGAAGGCAAAGGCCCTTTCCCCACTGCTTTCTTATACTTACCGAGTGCCTGTACCACTGTGAGTTACGTAGGTATTCTGCAAATACATGGTGTTTGATTAGTAAAGAAAACTGATATTACAGTTGGTTAGGCTGAGACACTGTACCCACAATGTTTGGGTCTTTAGTTGAAGAATCCTTCATTTCCCTTCAGTTCTAATGCCATGCACATAAGTGGCATATTTGTTTCACTATCTGGCTTTTATGACAAGGTGCTGTTTATCTTCAGGGTGTGAATAACAAGGAGATACAGTTACTTGGGTTTCACAATTGGAGTAACCACTGGAAATAGCAGAGCAAGTGAAACCAAAGGAGTTTGCTGGGATATAAAGCTTCAGTGACTTGGCGAGGGTGTGACCCAGAGGGCAGCCAGAGCTCTAATCATCTCTGTAGCAGCCTTAGCACATCCTCCGTGGGTGGTTTCCTGAATTTGAGAAATAGTAAAGAAGATAAAGGCCAACTTAGGCAACCTGAAGATGCCGGTTTGAGTTACACTAATCTGATTATGGAGGATTAAAGGACGAAAGGAAAGACAAAGTTAAAACCTATCCTGTGTACATTGTAGAACAGAGTTGTCTCTTTTATAAACTTATGGTAAAAATTCCTTTCTCTTTTAAGTATTGACCCCTGAATATTTCCTGTATTTTCCTATCTTTGGAGCTTCTAGACACACTGAACGTGCGTGATGGAAGGGCCCTCAGAGAACACGATTTTGATATGTCATTATAAAATAATGTAATAGGTAGGACCTCTTCTATAGGTAACAGGATCCAAACTCAAATTAACTTAAATGGAAACGGGAGTTTATTGGTTCACAACCAAAATATTCCAAGCTATATCTGGTTTAGGTATAGCTAAATCTAGGAAGGAGCTCTTTGGAGTAACCAAATTAAATTTCTATCTGCTTTCCTTGGTGCTGGCTTCATTCTCAAACAGCATCTTCCCATATAGTTGTAGCAACTCAAGTCCACCTCCAACCCAAGTCCCAAAGCTAACTGTGGCCCAGATGGGTCAACCTCTGAACCAAGCACTGGGACATGGGAGCCCCAGTTGGACAGACAGTGGTAGATTCAGAGCACCCAAACCAGATGGATTAAGAGTAGGGGAGGAGGGTGGTCCCCAAATGAAAATTGGATATAGAGTGAAGGGTAGGAAGGAAAGGTGTACTGTAGTGATGGATAAAAGGAGGTCCAAATAAACATTAATTTTCCCCCCGACAAAGCTTGGGGTTCCCATAAGGAAGGACATGGACCATGAGCAGGATGATGGCTTATCTCAGTATCCATGCCATAGTTAAGGCCAACAGGCGTACACACAGTGAGAAGCAAACCCTGGACTGGGGAGTTGTATTTTCACTTCATGTTAAATTCTAACTAGCTCCCAAATGGGTTAATTCTTCCCTGAATCTGTGCCGATTAGTGGTATTTGAGGTTCTGAAGTTGTTGCAGAGACACTGGGGTCTGGCCACCGAGATATAAATACAGTAGCTATTCTGTTTTATACTCTCTTGCTGACATAAAGGCCCCTCTGGGGTGACCATTTTGAGGAGTGATGGCTCTTAAGGCCATGACCTATTCACTAACAAGGATAGCTAGACTAGCTGCCCCATGTATGGGTCCCTCATAACTTTTCTGAGCCATCTGAGCTGGGGTGGAGTAGGTACCCTGCCCTCCCAATATAAATTCTACAAAGCTTTCAGAGCTACTGTTATATGCCTGGTACTTGGTGATGGAGATGCAGACAACTAGGATCCTGCCCCAGGAAGGCAGGGAGAAAGGCAGTGGCAATAGGAGCTCTCCACTGTGTCCCAGAGCTCTTCCTATAGCCTCAGTGCGTATCCTGACCTACCACCACCACCACCACCACCCATTCTCCTTTGCAGTTTCCAGGTTCATGTGTATATTGGCCAGGGTCACACATGGAGAGGAAGAGCAGAGCCCAAAGCACATGAGCTCTGGAGTCCACCTAGGTTAATCCTGGGCCCTACTGTTCTGGTTGTATAAGCTCGGGCAATCATCAACCCCCTCTATACCTCACCATCCTTACCTCTAAGATCTAATACCACTTCACAGAGTTGTCGTTGGGTCAGTGTCACTGTAGCTTTCCATTTGAGTGGTTCCCTTGTAAGCTATCATATAAAGAGGGTTACCATGCCTATTCTCTCTTCACCATCCCTGAAGAGTGATAATTATGCTGTCATTTCTTCTCTGGGCTGTGCTAGATACCAGTCAGAGAGATCCTTGGCTTGGAGGATTTCTATCCAAGCCCCAGATAGACAGATGGACAAATGGGAGAAAGGAAAGGCAGAATCAGTAGTGTAGGGTAGGATGGGAGCACAGGAATGGTTTGCCTGTGAGTGCCACATGTATAATTTATTCATTCTTTCATGCAGTAGTATTTATAGAGCACATATTCCATACCAGACTGGCCAGATGGGCCGCTAGCCAGAGGCATTCATAGTCTAATTGGGAATCACACCCAGTTATGATTCAGTGTGATTAGTGTGCCAGTGGGTCAGCATAAGATCGCATTCTAGACTGGAAGTGTGTGTTAGGGATGGCTTCCTGGGAAAGGTGACGTTTAAGCTACATCCTTAAAGGAGTAGAAGTTAGGTGGGCAGAATGAGGGCATGAGTGCAAAAGGTTCTGGGCAGAGGGGACAGTTGTACAAAGGCCTAGAGGTGATTATATACAGTGTGGAGTCTTTACTATGGGGCAAACTGAATATGCTGCTGTCATTGCAGGGATGTGGAGAAGGTGGAGCGGCAGGCTGTCCCCCAGATCAACCACACAGAGTCCTGTCGTGAATGTGGCCATGTGGGACCTGGACACTCAAGAGATTGTCCTCATCATGGCCATGACGACTTCTTCGGCTTTGAAAGGCAGGAGCAGGAAGCGGAACGGTACCGTTCCCAGAGGGACCCACTGGAGGGCAAGCAGGACAGGACCAAGGCCAGGTCCCCATACTCACCGACCGAGGAAGATGCCTTGTTTGTGGATTTACCAGCTGGCCCAAGAGGCCAGCAGGCACAGCCCCAGCGGGCAGAGAAGAATGGCATGCTCCCTGCCTCATATGGCCCAGGAGAACAGAATGGGACTGTTGGGTACCAGCGGGCCTTTCCTTCCAGGACCAACCCTGAAAAGCATAGCCAGAGGAAGAGCAACCTGGCCCAGGTGGAGCACTGGGCAAAGGCCCAGAAGGCGGATAGCAGGAGGTCAGTAACAGACTCAGGATTGCCACTAATAATGAGCATGATAATACAGTGACAATAGCTATCATTTACCTAGGACTTGCGTAAATGCTGGCCTTAATCTCTGTACCTTCATTATCTACACATATCCCCATAACTATCCCAGCAATGAGGGGGTGTTATTCCTAATTTATAGACAGAGAAACTAGAGCTGGGAAGGTGAAGGACCTTTCCCAGGGTACATAGATAAGTGGCAAAGCCAAAGTTCAAAGCCATTATCTGTGAGCCTCCAAAGCCCACACACAACTGCACGCTTTCCCCCAGGAAGGGTCCCTAAGGCATTCAGCATGTAACTGGTCTTCTCCTCTTGTGCTGCTGCTTCTCTGTCTCTAAAAAATATTTATAGAAACTAGAATAAATACATATTCATTTTTAATTCCAGGCACACAGAGAAGCAGTTAGGCACTGTTGACATTAGGCTTTATCATACCCATTCCTTCAAGAATCAGTTTTTAATTATTTAGAGGGTATGCATCTCTTGCTATTTGCAAAGCACTGTTTGTATTTTATTATAATTTTAGATTAATTAGGACACAATTATGAACATAAAGAATTCAGGATCACCAGCTTCTCTGTTGTCCCCAGAATCCACTGTGTTTTGTCTTCATTATGAAGATCTGGCAAAGTCCCCTCACTGTCCTCCGGCTTCTAAAGGCCATTGACAAGAGAGAAGTTAGTAAAGCCAATGTGCATTCAGAAAGCTCCCCCAGGGCTGGAGTGGCTGCAGTGGATGTGCCAGCTCTCAGACCAAGTCTGCCACAGCCTGATAACATGCTCTAAAACGCCACACTTTATTCTCCCTGTTGGCAAGACCTAGACTTTCTAGCTGTGGGCTCTGGAGGTGGTTGTGCTCCTAGAGCAATAGCCTAGGCCTGCTTTCAGGTGTGTGGGTATGTTGTGCATTTATGGGTAACCCCATAGGTGCTCCACTTGGGCACCTATGAGGGTAGACAGTGAATACATTACAATGGAAATCTCCTAAGTGGTGGATGTTGTTGTGGAACAGATCAGGAGAATGAAAGGCCTGTTGTATTATGGCTAAGATCCCTTCCCATTCCCAACGGTATCAATCCTATTTGTTCCAATCTTGTGTTTTATGGAAAACAGAAATCTACCGCTCAAGGACCCAGGGAAGGGAAGCTGCTCTCTTTGGTGCTGGGTGAGGTCAGCCCTCTGGTAGCTGGTTATAAGATGACCTCACTGCGGAGTGAGATTAGAAAGTTGGCAGGGGTAGCCTCTTACAGGTCCTCATACTCCAAGATGAGGAAATTGAATTTGAAAAAATGAAAGAGGATATCAGTGGAAGGTTTTAAGCAGGTAGGTGGTGTGATCTAATGAATATTTCACAAAGAAGATGAAAATCTAGAAAGGAGGCTATGGTAGTAGTTCAGGAGGATGACAATGGAAATAAAAAGAAATAAGCAGATTTGAGGTACATTTTGGAGGCTAAAACAACAGAGCCTATAAATAAATTGAATATGAAGGATGCAGAGAAGAGAGGAACGAGGATGATCTCTAGAATGTTGAGTTGAGCAACTAGACTAGTGGTTCTCAACCTTCCTAATGCCGTGACCCTTTAATACAGTTCCTGTGGCAACCTGTCGCAACCCACATGTTGAGAACCACTGAACTAGATGGTTGCTGAATAGGGAGGGCTAAGGAAGGAAAATTGGTGGGGCGATCAGGATTTTCATTTTGGACATATAAGTGGCTACAGTGGAGTGGGAGGTAGCGTTCAGCTTTGGCTCAGTTAGTAGGTAGAAGTGGTGCCATGCACCAGATGTCACATAGGGGAGAACAGTGAGTTGAACATGAAATATGGCACTTATGGAGAGTCCATGTGGAGATGGCCAGGAGATTATGGGGAATGTGGGTACCGGCTGTAGACAGATTTGGGAGTCATTGCCCTAGAGGTGGGAGCTCATTCCTGGCAGTAGTTGAGATTACTACTGGGTGGAAGCTTAGAGCCTAGAGCCATGGTTTTTCATCCTAGTCACACAATTTCATCATCTGAAGGCCAACCCCAGAAATTTGGATTGAATTGGTCTGGGGTAATGTCAAAGCATCAGTATGTTTTCAGATCTCCCTGGGTGATTCTGGTCATAGTCAAGAAACTGTTGTTTAACTACATATTGGAATCACCTGGAATGGTTTAACATTTACTGAGGCCTTAGTCCCATGCTCAGGAATCCAATTATGTTGATCTTGTTGGAAGCCTGGACATCAAAAAGCAGCACATCCTCCCCTTCCCCTGCTCCCCTGATGATTCTAATGTGCAGCCAGTGTTGAGAATCCCTAGCTCAGAGTAAACAGTAGCAGAGGGCCAAAGTCATAACAGTAAGGATTCCCAGCCCAAGGATTAGGCCAAAGTCAATTCTTTATAAGAGAATAATGAGATGAGAGATGGAGGAGGAAAATGAGCATTCATTGGGCATAGGGACTTCTGCTTGGGTGTGTTACTGTCAGAGAGACTAGGAATCACTGATGGAAAGTCTAGAGGAGCGGTTCTCAACCTGTGGGTCATGACTCACAGGAACTGTATTAAATGGCCGCGGCATTAGGAAGGTTGAGAACCACTGGTCTAGAGCCTCAGGGTTTCTGCTGGTGTTTTGCTCAGTAGTAGAAGGCTTTGTTCCACTGAACTGCTTGATGGGCTTAGATGAGCAAACCTGAATTTTCCCTCCTTAGTAGAGCTAGAATTTCGAAGTTAGGAGGGGAAGAAACCAGTAAGACGGTGTGGCCAGTGAGAGACCTTTGTGACAGAGGCACGGAGAGGACTTTCAAATCTGGGTGGTTGATATGCAGTTATAAGTTGTTGGTTATGGCTCGGTGCCTGTGGCTCAAGCGGCTAAGGCGCCAGCCACATACACCTAAGGTGGCGGGTTTGAATCCCCAGCCCAGGCCCGCCAAACAACAATGATGGCTGCAACCAAAAAATGGCCGGGCGTTGTGGCGGGCGCCTGTGGTCCCAGCTACTTGGGAGGCTGAGGCAGGAGACTCGCTTAAGCCCAGGAGTTGGAGATTGCTATGAGGTATGATGC
>CAUYQV010130677.1:0-17772 GCA_963574575.1 Galagoides demidoff
GGCGCCTGTGGTCCCAGCTACTTGGGAGGCGGAGGCAGGAGACTCGCTTGAGCCCAGGAGTTGGAGGTTGCTATGAGCTGTGATGCCATGGCACTCTACCCAGGGGGATAGCTTGAGGCTCCGTCTCAAAAAAAAGAAATAAAACACAGCCAGCCAGTTCTTCTCACCTTCAGTGAATATGAATGGACATTAGTTTCTTCATCTATAAAAATGATGTGTGTTTGACTCCAACTCTCTGGTTAATCAAGCCTAATTTGTTTTTAAATGGATTTTTATGGTTGATTTATTAATGTTAAAATGTGAATAGTAAAACTTCTTTTTCCCCCTTCAATTTAGTGAATGCAGTAGTAGAGCAGTGTCTATATTCAACAAAGAAGGGTGTTTGGAGATGGTATTAAAGTATTTAAGTAGGTTTTCCACCAATGTTGACCTGGCTATTTCAGTAGGTAAGTGAAGACAAGGTGATGGCTTATTAAGTATGTGTAGCCTTATTCAAAAATCTTTATTCAGACGTAGCATGTTTATTCTACAGGAGTTATTTTCTTTTCTTTGTTGTATATAAATGTGTAGCAGAAGAGTTCTGTTTGTTCTGAAAACTTTTCAAGTCTATGATTAATACTTAACTTACACAGTCTTCCTGCTTTTCACTCTGAGAGAGTGAAAGGTAATTATGTGAGCATATTTGGTTTCTAGTCTGTTACCATTCTTAGAAGGCTTTGTTAAGGAAGTTTTCATCTCCATCCCCACTAACGAACAGTAGCCTGTTCCTGCCAGACCTGTATGCCAAAGGGAATTGGAATCTGTACTGGCTTAAATGTCTCGTGCTTCTATCTCATAACTTCCATTAAAGTTTATGAAAGCAGCAACTGGTAGCCTGCATTTTGTTTTTTTGTTTGTTTGTTTGTTTGTTTTTTGAAAGAAAGAGAGGGAAAGTTAGGCCCCTGTCCCTTCATGAGACGGGGGCCAGGAGAGCCAAAATCTAGCAGCGTCAACAACCTGGGCTCCCTGCCCTCTCTTTATTGGTTTATTGAGTTATTGGGGATGCTGAGCTCATCAGGGAGAGGAGGCAGAAACCAGAGGGTGGGCAGCTCAGCAGAATCCTGGAAGAGAGTGGAGAAATAACTGGTGAAAAGCATTTCTTTTCTACCCTTCATCACGGCAGGCGTCCAGCTGTGCTTTCATTTAACTGTGTGTTTCTCCTGGTAAGGAAGAAACATATTCCCCTTAATGCTGTTTCTCTGGGGTCTAATGGGTACTTTTTAGGAACAAAGAAAAGGGAATAAATACTGTTGGGAAAATTTTAAAAATCAGTTTCTAAAAATGGAATCTTGATGAGGAATACAGGGTTAGAAATGGAGATTTTATAAGCAGTTCAGTTGTTTTTAGGAAAGTAGTAGGTAACTTTTAATCTCAGGACAGTTTTTATTACAATAAGATAATTTTAGGAAAGTTGATTCATACCTTTTAAAAGAAAATGTTTGCTTCTATTTTTGTGCCTTTGTTCTTATAGATTTAGGGGATTTTTTTTAGTTCTCCCCATCAATGTTTTGAAATGGATCAGAATAAAGTCATTTTTCACTGTATAATGGTGTCTTCTTTCTGCATTTAGTTTTGTGATATTTTAAGCACGTTACTGTTGTTTCAAAACTCAAGCAAGGTTTATAGACAGTAAAGGGAACTTGGCTGGCCCAGTGGCTCACACCTGTAATCGCACCCCTTTGGGAGGCCAAAGCAGGAGGATTGCTTGAGGTCAGGAGTTCAAGCCTAGCCTGGGCAACATGATGAGACCCTGTCTCTACAAAATCTTTTTTTAATTCTCAAACACTAAAATGAACTGGCTCAGTGACTACAGCTCAGTAGTTAGGTCACCAGCCACATACACTGAGGCTGGCGGGTTCGACTCCAGCTCAGGCCTGCCAAGCAACAATGACAATTACAACAAAAAAAATGGCCGGGTGTTGTGGCAGGTGCCTGTAGTCCCAGCTACTTGGGAGGCTAAGGCAAGAAAATCACTTAAGCCCAAGAGTTTGAGGTTGCTGTGAGCTGCAATGCCCCAGCACTCTACTGAGGGCGAGACAGTGAAACTCTGTCTCAGAAAAAAAAAAAAGTAAAGTGAACTTACAAGATTCCAGCCCATGTGTTAATGTAACTTTCCTTGAGCTTGCATTGTCTTTATGGTACAGCTTATCCTGGGTTTTTTGCTACAGTAAATTTAATTAATTATATCTTAATTTAAAAAATTACATTTAGGTGTTTGTACATGTACATATATGCATATGCAGTAGAACCTTCATAGTGGGCCACCTCCTTCCATTGACCACCTTCTTAAGTTGACCTAATTTTCTTTTTTCTTTTTCTTTTTTTTTTTTTGAGACAGAGCCTCAGGCTGTCGCCCTGGGTAGAGTGCTGTGGCATCAGCTCACAGCAACCTCTTAACTAACTCCTGGGTTCAAGTGATTCTCTTGCCTCAGTCTCCCAAGTAGCTGGGACTACTTGGACAGGTGCCCGCCACAACACCTGGCTATTTTTTGGTTGTAGTTGTCATTGTTTGTAGCTGACCCAGGCTGAATTCCAACCCGCCAGCTCCAGTGTATGTGGTTGGCGCCTTAGCCACTTGAGCTACGGGTGCTGAGCCAAGCTGACCTAGTTTCCACATACCAGACACGCACCACATGAACTCGACACAGCTTCCATGTTCACCACCTCCATATGTTGACCAGCTTGTTACAGTCCCTTGGGTGGTCCATTTACAGAGGTTCTACTGAATATAAATTTTTATACAATGTAATTTGGAACCCGCTGGATCACAGCGATGGCGCATTGAGTTATCTGTACTGTTTCTGCCTCCTTTTTTCTTTCAGAGGCAGGTTCCACTCTGTAGTCTTGTATTGGAGTGCGATCATAGCCCACTGTAACTCCTGGGTTCAAGAGATTCTCCTGCATGAGCTTCCTGAGTAGCTGGGACTACAGCCAGATACCACCATGCCCAACTAATTTTTTAATTTTTGTTTATAGAGAAGGGATCTTGCCCTATTGCCCAGGGTGGTCTTGAACTCCTGGCCTGAAGTGATCATCCTTCCTCAGCCTCTCAAAGTGCTAGGATTACAGGCAGGAGCCTCCATGTCTGGGCTCTGTTCCTTAATTTGCTCACATTTTTATGTAAAATGACTTTTTTTTTTTTTTTAGACACAGAGTCTCACTATGTCACCCTCAGTAGAGTGCTATGGCATCACAGCTAACAGCAACCTCCAACTCTTGGGCTTAAGCAGTGATTCTCTTGCCTCAGCCTCCCGAGTAGCTAGGACTAAGGCACCTGCCACTATGCTCGGCTATTTTTTGTTGTTGTTGCAGTTGTCATTGTTGTTTGGCTGGCTCCGGGCTATGTTCAAACCCTCCAGCCTTGATTGCATGTGGCTGGCACCATAACCACTGTGTGATGGGCACTAAGCCAACTTTTATTTCTTTTTTTTTAAAATGGTGTGTAATTTACTTTATTCATTTATTTATTTATTTTTATTTTATTAAGTCAGATACACATAGATTATGAATACATTCATCCAACCTTTATTTCTTAAAGAACTATTGCTTTAGCAGAAATAACCCTAAATTTTACAGTCGTGATGAACTTAAAGGAAGCCTGAGTTCTCCAAAACGTAGGACTTGTGTCCCAATAGGCTATTTACTCCTAGTCTGTGATAAGCACATAAACTGAGGATAAGCTTAATATATGTTTATGGTAATTTGACATTGCCATGACATTTAAGAGCCTTTTAAATTGTATTTTATCAGAGGGTAGTTTTTCAAAGGATTAGAAACTTTTTCTTTTTTTTTGCAGTTTTTGGCCAGGGCAGGATTTGAACCCACCACCTCTGGTATATGGGGCTGGAGCCCTACTCCTTTGAGCCACAGGTGCCGCCCTATTTTTTTTTTTCTTTTTTGAGACAGAGTCTCACTCTCACCTTGGGAACAGTGCTGTGGCATCAGCCTAGTTCACAGCAACCTCAAATTGTTGGGGTCAAGATGTAGGCACCTACCATGATGGCTGATGGCTGTAATCTCAGCACTGGGAGGCCAAAGCAGGAGGATAGCGTAAGCTCAGGAGTTGGAGGTTGCTGTGAGGTAGACTGATGCCGCGGCTCTCTAACCTAGGCAACAAAGTGAGATTTTGTCTCAAAAGAAAAAAGAAAAAGATCTTTTATAGAACTGATGCTTGGGGAAACCTCATTTTAAAAAATCATTTGTGAGGTAAAACATATGTATTCCCCAAAAGCCACATGTGTCTAAAGAAGTGGTAAAAGTGCACATTTCTGATGAGTTTTGTAGGGTGTAAATTATACTCAGCAGAACTTACTTGTTTCTAAGTATTTCTTTGTGTTTTCTTGTGTTGTAGCACATTGTTTACAGACAGTGACTGAAGAGAACCCAGAGCTGCTGGTGTCTTTCAGTCCTGCAGCCCTGGGTGTGCTGGAGTCAGCCATGCTTTCTCCTGTCAGCTCCATGGAGCACCTTCTGTTGAAAACGTTGGTGGCAGGTAAAGTTCAGCCTTGTGAGATCATGTCCCTTTTTTTTTTGAGACAGACTCTCACTCTGTCACCCTGGATAGAGTGCTGGGGCATTGTAGCTCTCAGCAACCTCGAACTCTAGGGTCCATTCTGCTGCCTCAGCCTCCCAAGTAGCTGGGACTACAGGCATCTACCACAGCACCTGGTTAGTTTTAGAGCCAGGGTCTCATTCTTGCTCAGGCTGCTCTCAAGAACTCGTGAGCACAGGTGATCCACCCACCTTGGCCTGCCAGAGTGCTAGGATTATAGCCAAGAAGGGGAGATGATTGGGAAGGGTTGTTGGAAAGGATGCTGCCTCTGTCTAATACTTTGTGATATTCACTAAAAACTGAACAAAGGCAGAGCAGTTGAGATTTTTTGAAATTACACCTGAGTTAAAAGCTCCAGTCTTGTGGAAATTAAACTTTAAGATTTCATAGGCAGTTCTTAACCTTATGTTTATTTTTTCTCAGGCACAATTTGGAATCTAAAGGATGTTATTCCATGTAAGAGTCAGGCTGAAATCATAAATGCCATACTAAAGATCTTCTCTGAAGTTTTGGAAGTGGATTCCGGTCAAATGGTTATTCAAATGAAGGAGGCTGAAACTCAAAGGTTAAAAACTCTTACAGAGACTGAGGAAATAATAGAGAATGGTAATGATGATGGTTCGATTGAAGATGATGAGATGGAAGAAATTCCTCATAAAAGAAAAGTCAGAAGGAAAACTTTTGTTTCAGATTTACTTCCAGTAAGTCAAACTGATGCTCTTAAATGTGGAATAATGTGATTCTTTTCTTTCAGCAGGTATCCTTAGCTTTACAGAAAAATGTAACAGGCCAGGTGCAGTGGCCTACCCCTGTGATCATAGCACTCTGAGAGTCCAGAGTCTGGGGTGGGTAGATCACCTGAGCAGGAATTTGAGACCATCCTGAGCAAGAGCAAGACCTCATCTCTACTAAGAATAGAAAAATTAGCTGGGCATGGTGGTGTGTGCCTGTAAGTCCCAGCTACTCAGGAAGCTGAGGCAAGAGGATCACTTGAGCCTAGGAGTTTGAGGTTGCTGTGAACTACGAGGACCCCACTGTAGGCTGTAGGCTCCATCTAAGAAAAGGGAAAGAAAAGAAAAATCTTGTAGCAAAATAATCTGTAAAGTGAATTTCAGTAAAAATGAGTCATATTTCCCCATAGACTCATAACATCAGAAATCTATTGCTAATGGGGGAAAAAATCTCAGGAAAAGGTTTCAAAGATGGAATAAACTTATCCTTTTAGCACACTAGAAGTGTGTGATCATCTCCCTCCCTCGCGTCTCCGTGCTTCTGTTACATGCCCTCCCCAGACTGTGTCACACTAGTGCTCCAGTGGTCTCTGCATTCTTAGTTCTTTTACTTTAGTGTAATCCTAGTACTCTGGCAGGCCAAGGTGGGTGGATCACCTGTGCTCATGAGTTCTTGAGAGCAGCCTGAGCAAGAATGAGACCCCGGCTCTAAAACTAACCAGGTGCTGTGGTAAGTGCCTATAGTCCCAGCTACTTGGGAGGCTGAGGCAGCAGAATGAACCCTAGAGTTCAAGGTTGCTGAGGGGCCTGGCAGCAGGAAGGCCAGTCAGAAAGCTGCTGAAAGCAGATGATCACGTCTGAACTGGGAAATGGCGATTCATGTCCTCATGCTTTCTTGCATTTGTGAAGTCTCAGGAAGTATTGTCAGTGTTTTAAAAGATTCATAATGTAGGCTGTGCACCCCATTGCTCAGTGAGTGGGGCGCCAGCCACATACACCAAAGGTGGCGGGTTTGAGCCCAGCCTGGGCCAGCTAAGTGGAAGAGAACCCAGCGCGTTTCTTATCTACCTTTGCATCTTCTCCAGTAAATGTTTGCTTAGTTGGACTGTCACACACAAAGCAAACAAATGATTTTAAATTCTTGCTAGTAATAAATGAAATAGAAATTTAGGGGCGGCGCCTGTGGCTCAAAGGAGTAGGGCACCGGCCCCCTATGCTGGAGGTGGCTGGTTCAAACCCAGCCCCGGCCAAAAACTGCAAATAAAAATAGAAAGAAAGAAATTTAGGGATCCCTGAGCTATATACATTAAATTAGCAGTTTTCATTTGCTCTCTTTTTTTTTTTAGAGACAAAGTCTCATTGTCTCGCCCTTGGTAGAGTACTGTGGTGTCACAGCTCACAGCAACCTCCAGCTTTTGGGCTTAGGCGATTCTCTTCCCTCAGCCTCCGGAGTAGCCTAAACTACAGGTGCCTGCCACAACTCCCGGTTATTTTTTGTTGCAGTTTGGCAAGCCAAGAAATTTAAATTGGTAAAGTTCATAGTATGTATTTTAAGAGAAAAAAGTCTCTTAATTTCTTCATCCTCAAAAAAGTACTTTATTCTAGTCTTCAAAGAAAGCCAGGAAGCAAACCTGTCCGTTCCTCAGCAGGCTCTCTTGGTTGTATAAGGACATGTTAGCAGGGTTTGTTGATACAGCCATTCCAAGAAGGCCTCTGAGTCTCAGCAGGCTCAGTGTGTGTAAGTGTCTGGTGTCTGAAATGAACTCTTGTTTCAATCTTAACATACTCGACTCCTCAACACTTTCCATTAAGTTTTAGGATGAATTCAGTTCAGAATTCCTGAATATGTCCCTGTTCTCTTCAGCTTACTAAGCAACACTTGGAGAGTAACCATGCAGGTGGATGGAAGCTCAGTGGACCGTGGCCTGCTGCCCTGTGCCCAGGGGATTCATAGTACTCATTTGTCCTCCTGGCTCCGTCCGGCTTTTCTTCTGCCTACCTCACTCCCCATGGGCTCTATTCCAAGTGCAAAAATCTTGTAGTAGGTATTAACTAAGGAAATTCACATAAAAATATTTTCCTAAACATTGAGAATTGTTTGTTTGCTTTTCTTTTAAGCCCACTGACAAGGAACTGAGAGAGGCCGTAGCCCTGCTGGCGGCTCAGCAGACCGCACTGGAAGTCATCGTGAACATGTGCTGCAGCGAAGGTTTGTCCCCAGCTCATGTCCAGAAGTTTGTCCCCTGGGCTAAGAGGGGAGCAGCCCTGGAGATTTTCCTACACATTCCAGTTCTGTGTGCTGTCCACTGTTCCCAGATCCCTCCGATGACGAGTGGGAAGAACTTTCTAGCAGCGATGAGAGTGATACGTTTATGGAGAATTCCTTCAGTGAGTGTGATGGGCAGCTGCTCTCTCCCCTCTGCCTCTCCCACGAGATCCACACCGCTCTTACCAGCTACCTCATCCCAGAGAAGGTACTTTGTTCTCATTCTAGTCCTGTCATGGAGTCTAGGAAAGGCTTAAGCAAGCTGTTCATTCTGTGTGTAAAACTAGAAGTAATCTCACCCTTCTAGGTTGTAGATGATAGTGAGATCTGAGAGACAAAACCAAACTAACTATACCTGAAGTAGGCTAAAAGATTGTTCTGTCCTTACCAGCCCTGACCATTTCACTTAGAAGTAGTGTGTTGGGGCTAGGCATTTGTAGCATGGTGGTTATGGCACCAGCTGAGGGTGGCACGTTCAAACCTGGCCTGGGCCACCTGAACAATAATGACAACTGCAGCAACAAAAATAACCTGGGCGTTGTGGCGGGCACCTGTAGTCCCTGCTACTTGGGAGGCTGAGGCAAGAGAATCGCTTAAGCCCAAGAGTTGGAGGTTGCTGTGAGCTCTGATGCCACAGTACTCTACCAAGGGTGACATAGTGAGACTGTCTCAAAAAAAAAAAAAGTAGTAGTATGTTGGAATTTTATAAAGGAATCATGTAAAATGACTACTCTTTATCCTTTGCTTTACTGCCTTTTTAAAATCTAGATTTTTGAGAAAACAGCCTTTCCAAACAGCATTGCAGTTGACCTGTGTTCTAGCAACCCTACTTGGAAACCCTTGATTAAAAAGTAAGAACTTTTGTATTTTCAAAAGCATTTGTCATTATGTTATCTTGTGAAGCACAGGACCGTTAAATAGAAGATGCTAACTCCCCCTAACACCTGGAAGTTTTGCTTCTAGATATGTATCCTAGAAAAAAAAAAAATGCCCAGGCGGCACTTGTGGCTCAAAGTAATAGGGAGCCGGCTGCATACACCACAGGTGGCAGGTTCAAATGCAGCCCCAGCCAAAAACTGCAAAAAAAATAAAAAAGAAAGAAATGTGCCAGAGTATGCCTGCATGAGGATGCTCGTGGGAGTGTGGTCACGGAGACGCCTGCGTGAGGATGCTCGTGGGAGTGTGGCTCACGGGGACGCCTGCGTGAGGATGTTCGTGGCAGTGTGGCTCACGGGAGTGTGGCTCACAGGGACGCCTGCGTGAGGATGCTCGTAGGAATGTGGTTCACGGGGATGCCTGCATGAGGATGTTCGTGGGAGTGTGGCTCACGGGGATACCTGCGTGAGAATGCTCGTGGGAGTATGGTTCACGGGGATTCCTGCGTGAGGATGCTCGTGGCAGCGTGGCTCACGGGGATGCCTGCGTGAGGATGCTCGTGGGAGTGTGGTTCATGGGGATTCCTGCGTGAGGATGCTCGTGGCAGTGTGATTCACAGGGACACCTGTGTAAGGGTGCTTGTGGGAGTGTGGCTCATGGGGAAGCACATGTGAGGATGCTCATGGGAGTGTGGCTCACAGGGACGCCTGCGTGAGGGTGCTCGTGGGAGTGTGGTTCACAGGGATGCCTGCGTGAGGGTGCTCGTGGCAGCATGGTTCACAGGGGACGCCTGAGTGAGGATGCTCGTAGCAGTGTGATTCACAGGGACGCCTGCGTGAGCGTGCTCATGGGATTGTGGCTCACGGAGATTCCTGCATGAGGATGCTCATGGCAGTGTGGTTCATGGGGACGCCTGCGTGAGGATGTTCGTGGGAGTGTGGCTCACGGGGGCGCCTGCGTGAGGATGCTCGTGGGAGTGTGGTTCATGGGGACTCCTGCATGAGGGTACTCGTGGGAGTGTGGCTCACAGGTGCCTAACCTGGAAACAGCCTTGACAGTTATCAGAGTTAGAGGGGATAGATGAAGTTTGACGTAATCCTGCAGTAGAACACATGTAAAAAGGATTTGGACTTCATAGCATGCAAGAAAGTTACCCTGAACCACAGTAAACAAGACACAAAAGAACAAACACACTGTGTTGGGTTTTACAAGGTTCAGAAATAGGCAGCAGTGAACCATGTTGTTTAGGGATATGTATATGGGCGGTAAACCCATTACAAAAAAAAAAAAGGAAAGGAAATGTTTACTATAAAAGTCTAGATTAGTGGTTCTCAACCTTCCTGAAGCCACGACCCTTTGGGGTCACCACAACGTGAGAAACTGTATTAAAGGGTCGTGGCATTAGGAAGGTTGAGAACCACTGATCTAGACAGTGGTTACCTCTAGGGGTCAGGGAAGTGGACACTGTAAGGAAGAGATCCTCGGGCTGGAAGGTGCTGGTGGTGTTTATTTCTCATCCAGGTGTCAGGGACTGTAAACTCTGTGTATGTGTGGTGTACTTTATATATGTCCTATTTCACAATAGAGAATAATTTCAGAGTGGCGCCTGTGGCTCAGTGAGTAGGGTGCTGGCCCCATATACCAAGGGTGGCAGGTTCAAACCCAGCCCTGGCCAAACTGCAACAAAAAAATAGCCAGGTGTTGTGGTGGGTGCCTGTAGTCTCAGCTACTTGGGAGGCTGAGGCAAGAGAATCACCTAAGTCCAAGAGCTGCAAGTTTCTGTGAGCTGAGACACCATGGCACTCTAACACGGGCAACAAAGTGAGACTGTGTCTCTGAAAAAAAAAAATAATTTCAAAGATGTTACCTTGTGTAGAATTGTTTTCTTTTTTTTTTTTTTTTTTTTGAGACGGAGCCTCAAGCTGTCCCCCTGGGTAGAGTGCCATGGCATCACAGCTCATCGCAACCTCCAACTCCTGGGCTCAAGCGAGTCTCCCGCCTCCGCCCCCCAAGTAGCTGGGACCACAGGCGCCCGCCACAACGCCCGGCCATTTTTTGGTTGCAGCCATCATTGTTGTCCGGCGGGCCCGGGCTGGGGATTCAAACCCGCCACCTTAGGTGTACGTGGCTGGAGCCTCAGCCGATTGAGCCACAGGCGCCGAGCCAGAATTGTTTTCTAAAACAGATTCCTCATGACTCATGAATGAGTTGTGCATCAGAGGCCTTGAATGCTCAAGCAATTCAGTTAGGCAGAAAACAGTTCACTTGTGATTCTTGGCTAACTGCTGTAGACTCCTTTGTGTTTACAGATATCCCCAGTCAGAACCGGAAGCTTAGGGTGAAAGTCAGTGCTGAGCTCTGTAGGTAACTCTGAGATGACCAGCGTCCTCTCCAGGGTGAGAGTCAGTGCTGAGCTCTGTGGGTAACTCTGAGATGACCAGCGTCCTCTCCAGGGTGAGAGTCAGTGCTGAACTCTGGTGGGTAACTCCAAGATGACCAGTGTCCTCTCCCTTCCCTTCCAGGATGCACACAGTGCAGTGTCGAGCCCTCGTGTGTCTCCAGACTCTCGTGTCCCTCCTGGACGTGGACCACCTCGGGGGAGCCCCAGCCCTTCAGACACTTGCACAGCACCTGTCACAACTTCTTTTTTCCCAGCCAGGTAAATGTTTAGGCCTTACTCTGAAAGGCCGCTCAGACGGAGCAGAATTTTGAAGGGACAGGAACTTGGATTTTATAGATCTATACTATTTGTCATCCAACTGTAGGAACCTTTCCTTGACACTAACCGTCACATACTGATAGTTGCCAGGTGTGTCGAGTCAAGACAAAGTATGCAAGCAGGTCTGAGGGATAGAATTTTCATTTTTTACTCAAATTGTTTGCATCCTAATAGTTATATTAGGCCAATTAAAGTTGAATCATAAGGGCTTCATTAAGCTATTTGGTAATTCCCTGTTTGCTTTTATTCTTTATTATAAGAGTTTATATTTGATCAGGTAATACATATAGAGAGCACAAAATCCAGAAGTGACTTGACAACATAGGGTGGAAACCCTCCCTCCTTCATCCCGTGCCCCCCAGCTCCTCTTCCAGAGTCAAGTCCCTGTGACGCCAGTTTCTTGTCTGTTCTTCTGGGGACTCTCTGGAAGTAGAAGAAAGTGCACGTGTGTAAGGCAGACCCTCCACGCAGGGCCACACCCTGCTTTGTCTAACACAGAGCTTTCTTCAAGCACCTTTGTGTGGTAGGAGCTGAATCTCTAAATTACAGGTCTCTGGTATCAATTAATTTTCAAAACAAAAACCTAGAGAGGGCTCCGCGCCTGTGGCTCAGTAGGCTAAGGCGCCAGCCACATACACCTAAGGTGGCAGGTTCAAATCCCCAGCCCGGACCCGCCAGACAACAATGATGGCTGCAACCAAAAAATGGCCAGGTGTTGTGGCGGGCGCCTGTGGTCCCAGCTACTTGGGAGGTTGAGGTAGGAGACTCGCTTGAGCCCAGGAGTTGAAGGTTGCTGTGAGCATGTGATGCCATGGCACTCTACCCAGGGGGATAGCTTGAGGCTCCGTCTCAAAAAAAAAAAAAAACAAAAAAAAAAACCTAGAGAGATACTATAGTTAACTGCCTTGTTGACCTTGCCGTATAAAGTGTGATGCCTGTTTATCTAACATGTTTTCATAGTTCATTACAGTATAATCTCATTTAATTTGATCATGTTAAACCATGGGAGCTCAAACCAAACAAACAAAAAGAATTGTAACCGAGAGAGGGAAAAGTAATATTTTATATAAAGACTTTCCCATGTGGCTCTGCCCAGCCTGCCTTCCTGGAATGAGGGTTTCATGGGAGCTGTGAACTTGTTTCTCTCTCAGCTCCTCAGGCTCGAGTGTCTTTAGGGATTTTTGCGGGTAAACTTGAAGGTTCTTGTTTCCTATGCTGAATTTAAAGGCCAGGTATGGTGGCTTACAACTGTAATCCCAACACATTGGGTGGCAAAAGTGGGAAGACACTTGAGCCCAGGAGTTTGAGACCAGTCTAGGCAACATAGTGAGACCTTATTTCTACCAAAAAAAAAAAAAAGAATCTAACCACTAAGTAAGTGACTCTGTTGTGTTGTATTCAGGATATTCGTCAAGTGTTTGGTTATAACCAGTTTGTCACTTCTCCTCAGAGACAACAGTAAGTCTAAGAACTGAACTCTTAAAAGATCAAAATATGGGCCGGGCACAGAGGCTCCCGCCTGTAATCCTAGCACTTTGGGAGGCTGAGGTGGGTGAACTTCCCAAGCTCATGGGTTTGAGACCAACCTGAGCTGGATCAAGACCTCGTCTCTGAAAATAGCCGGGTATTGTGATGGCGCCTGTAGTCCCAGCTACTCAGGAGGCTGAGGCAAGAGAATTGCTTGAGCCCAAGAGTTGGAGGTTGCTGTGAACTATGACGCCACAGCACTCTACCCAGGGCAACATAGTGAAACGGCTCCTTAAAAAAAAAAAATCAAAATATGGTTGCCTTTGATTAAATACAAGTTGCTGTATAAACATTCATTCAACCATTGGTCCCCAGTTCTTGAGACATTTGTTTTGTATTCTGTGAAGATACTAAGAGGAGCTGTGTGTTTTAGGTTTTACAAGTTCTAGGTAACATTTTTAAAAAGTACTGAGTGTTCAGAATCCCATGCATAGTTACCAGGTTGTCTGCTGCACTTTCAACCCTGGTCACTTAGCAGGCACAGTGATCTCCCACTATTTGTGTATTCACTGGCTGGAGTGCTCAAATGAAAGTCATGCCCAGCCGTGCCCAGGGAAGATGTGGACATTCCAAGCCGGACCACACAAGCCCTGGAGCACAGTGTGAGCAGCCAGATGAGAACGAGAGCTTTGCATGTCTCCGTGGCCTCCTGTGGACCTGGAAGAGGTCTGAATGGTGTGTGGGGCGGGGGTGTGAGCCTTCCCTGACTTTCTCTGGTATCCTGCCTTCCCCTGGACCAGCACTGTGTCCAGTGGGGTGGTGAGTGGGAAGGGTCCTACAGCTGATGCCCACTTCCCTCCACTCTGAGGAGCTGAGGTAGGAGCAGGGCCAAGTGTCAAGTCCCCAGTCAGGGCCGCTGGTGAACAGGACCCACCCAGGGCTCGCAGTGCCCCGAGTACAGCCTAACCTGGAGGTAACCCTCTTAGTCCTAGGTCCACAAGCTGCCACCGCTTGTCTCTGGGCCATTTCTCAGTGACAGTCTGGGCAAGGTACCACAGGTCCCATCCCTAGCCACCACCACAAGCTTATTTTACATGAAGTAAATGCACATATTCTTGCCTCTCTTGTACAGAAAGCACTTAGGTGTGTCCTCCCAGTCTCACTGGCTCTTCATGGCCCCTTTTCATTACCTGCAAAGAAAACCCCCATACTCAGCTGTTCCTCAGGAAACAACGGACAGTTTGAAACTGTGGAAAGTTTACCCAGGTTACCCTCATTCCAGGAAGGCACTTTGAATTTAGATAAATTCTACTTCCTATCATGGCTATTCATGACATAATCTTTAAAAAAAAGTTTTAGAAATGATATGGTACTGGGTTAAGGACATCTGTGTATAGACACGCGTATGTGTATCTGCACATACATGTCTATCTCCTGACTTTGTAAAAACTACGACGACTTGCTGTTACTACAGGATTTTTGAAAATCTATCTAAGGACATGAGCTCTGTTATTTCCAGGGATTTAGCATCTGCATTGGCCTTCCAGGTGTGATGGGTTTGGGTTGCAAAGGATGAGGAAAGTTCTTGCCGGGGGAAGATTGCCATCAAATGCCTCTGGGCCGCGGGGGCTGTGGGGTCCGTTCTTGGTTTCCAGCTCTGGCCTTCGTATTGCTCAACATGAGCATTCAGAAAAATGAAGGCAAGAAGTGGCTGGAAAAGGAGCATAGTTATTTTTTTGGAATAACTAAATTTTCTAATTAGAATGAAATTTGATAAAGGATAATTGCTAATACTTAGAGGTGGTATTCTAATGTCCTCCTTCTAAACTTTTGGGGTTAAATAATGTAATCCTGTGAGTTCTGTGTGGATAGTGTGCGCTGTTATTGGAGACTTTGGGGGTGTGGGGCTAAATGTCTCTACTTGCTTGTGGTTACCATGTTGGAGAGTTAAATATGTGGCAATCGTCCAGCTCCAGTTTATTTTAATTTTAGCGCCACAGTTCTTGATATAGTAGTTAAAAAATTTGTGGTACAGAGTTCTACCTAAATTGTGTTTGTGGCATACGTCAGGAATAAAAGGAGACGATTTTAATATGGTCTGGTCCTTGCATTCAACATACTGATATCTTTGTCTCCTTAATTAAAAGTTGTTGATCTTTAGGGCGATGCCCGTAGCTCATTCAGCATACACCGAGGGTGGGGGGTTCGCACCCAGCCCAGGCCAGCTACAACAGCCATGACAACTGCGGGTGCCTCTGGTCCCAGCTACTTGGGAGGCTGAGGCAGGAAAATTGCTTGAGCCCAAGAGTTTGAGGTTGCTGTGAGCTGTGACACCATGGCACTCTACTGGGGGTGACACAGTGAGACTCTCTATCAACAAGTTGTTGATTTTCAGAACATCAAGAAATTTTTAGCTATGTCATATTTTCATATTGGGTCAAACTGTCATTTTGCCCCATTATATGAGTTCTAAAATCATTTTAGATTCCCTGTTTTCCCAGATTGGAGGAACCAGAAAGCTTTTTTTCTGTTATAGTTAGAATTGTGGTACCATATGCTGGGATACATTTTCTGTCCCATGTCAGAATTTTTAAAATCAGTGTAAACATTTCAGCTAAGTGTTAATTTGGTGCTTGATTACTTGTGGGTTATTTACCTACAGTCAAACATGCTACAAGTTCTCGGACACCAAGCACAGTTGTAGGAGGGAAGACATTCTCAATCGTTGCTTTCATGGGCAGGTCATGAATTTCTAGGGCTACACTTGGATCTTTAACCAAATACATGTACATGTTTCAAAGCCAATATGATAACTTCACAGCAGTCACCTGTTAGTACCAGGTTTTATGAGATCAGCATTATTCCTTCATCTTCCTGCTAAGGAAGCCAAGGTTGTGTTAAGGAACATCTTCAAAGTCCTTCCCTCTTCTAGCACGTATTTAGTGAATACTTACTCTATGTCAGGCTCTGCTCTAGGTCCAGTGCTGACAGGCGTCAACAGGATAGTCAAGGTTACTGTGTTCATGAACCTTATGTTCTGGTACAGACATTTTGTGTTTGTTTTGTTGTTTTTTTGAGACAGAGTCTTACTCTATCACCCTGGATGGAGTGCCGTGGCATTATCATAGCTCACAGCAACCTCAAACTCATGGGCTCAAGTGATCTTCCCGTATAGCAACTCCTGAGTATATGGGGTTACAGGCACCTGGCTAGTTTTTTTAGCAGAAATGGGATCTCACTTTTTCTCAGACTGGTCTCGAACTCCTAAGCTCAAGCAATCTATCTGCTTTGGCTTCCCAGAGTGCTAGGATATAGGCATGGGCCACTATGCTTGGCCTGTTATGTTTTTTTGAGATGAGGTTTTGCTTTTTTTTGTTTTTGAGACAGTCTCACTTTGGCACCCTTGGTAGAGTGCTGTAGGATCATATCTCACAGCATCCTCAAACTCTTGGGCTCAACCAGTCCTCTTGCCTCAGTTTTTCTGATTTAGTGAAGACAGGGTCTCACTCTTGCTCAGACTGGTCTCAAACTTCTGAGCTCAAGTGATCCACCCACCTCGCCTCCAGCAGTGCTAGGGTTACAAGTGTGAACCACAACACCCAGCCTGAAGTTTTGCTGTTTTGCGCAGACTGGTCTCAAATTCTTAGGCTGAAGCGATTCTCCTGCCTCAGCCTCATGAGTGGCTAGGATTACAGGCATGTGCCACTGTTCCTGGCTGGAATAAGAAATAATTCTGACAATGAAGAAAACTAAAAGCAGAATGGTGTGAAGTGCTATGTTAGGCTAGTTAATGTGGAAAAGCCGCTAAGGAGGGGAGACATTTGAGCAGAGACTAAAATGAAGTAAGGTGGGGTCACATGATGTCATCGCAGGATTCCCTCCCAGGCCTTTCCTAAAACCGTCCTGTTACCTGTTCTGTTCTAATTACAGGAACTCTACTCTGGTACATGGGAGAGTCAAAAAATAAAATAAGCCTTGATTAAAAGTTGAGCAGAAACTGCTCTTCTCTCGCCCAGACAAACTAAATAGAGACTGGGATTGCTATGTGCCCAGGCACATAGGACAGGGAGCCTTAACAGACCACCTCAGAGTTTGTAGCTAAAACAACACTAATCATTTATTACTTCTCACAGTTTTTTTAGGCCAAAAATTTAGGCAAGGCGTGGTGGAGATGGCTTATCCCTACAATAGTCTCAACATCGTCAGTTTTGCCCCTGCCCCCCCCCCCCCAGGGACATTTGTCAATGTCTGGAGATATTTTTGGTTGTTATAATCGTTATCTGGTCCAAAATTTCAATAATGCTGAGACTGAGAAATGCTAGTCAGGCCCTCTGCTGGGAAACATGAAGGCTGTGAACCAGAATCGTCTGAGCTCGTGTTCACTCCCATATCTGGCAGTTGGTGCAGGGTTGTCACGTGGAACACGCGCGAGTGACCTCCCGGTTTCCTTGTAACTTGGTGGGTAGGCTTCAAGAGCATAAGTCAGGAGAGAGAAGAGAGCGGGCACGAGGGAGTCGGGCGGAGTCATTGCTGCTTATGATCTAGGCCAGGCGTCCTCAAACTACGGCCTGCGGGCCACATGCAGCCTGCCTAGGACGTTTATCCAACCTGCTGGGTGTTTTTGCCACCGCTGCCTGTCCTGATTAGCAGCCAACTCATCCCGGGGCCCGCAGTCCGGCCCGCCAATGGTCTGAGGGACAGTGAACTGGACCCCTGTTTAAAAAGTTTGAGGACCCCTGATCTAGGCTGTCTCTTCTTTTTCTGTTGGTTAAAGAAGTGAGAGTCCTGTCCAGACACAAGGAGTTGAGAAATAGTGTTTGCAACTTCAGGGAAGTGGTAGGGTTCTAGAAGGTGGTGCAGGGCTACACCCAGTTTTAGAAAATACAGTCGGCTCGGTGCCTGTGGCTCAATCGGCTAAGGCGCCAGCCACGTACACCTAAGGTGGCAGGTTCGAATCCCCAGCCTGGGCCCGCCAAACGACAATGATGGCTGCAACCAAAAAATGGCCGGGCGTTGTGGCGGGCACCTGTGGTCCCAGCTACTTGGGAGGCGGAGGCAGGAGACTCGCTTGAGCCCAGGAGTTGGAGGTTGCTATGAGCTGTATGCCATGGCACTCTACCCA
>CAUYQV010130678.1:0-32865 GCA_963574575.1 Galagoides demidoff
TCATCCTATAAGGGTACATGTGAATCTCTCTAAATGTAGAATATAAATGTTTTTACACAATAACTAAGAAAAAGACATGAAGGCTATGTTAACCAGTTGGATGAAAGTATTTCAAATTGTATACAGAAACAGTACACTGTACCCCATGATAGTATTAATGTACACTGCTATGATTTAATTAAAAAAAAAATCAAAGAGGAAGAAGCCCAAGTGCCCATAGACCCATGAAGGGATCAATAAATTGTGGTACCTGTAACCCATGGAATATTATGTAGCCCCAAAGAAAGATGAAGATTTTACCTCCTTCATGTTTACATAGATGGAGCTGGAAAATGTTCTCCTTAGCAAAGTATCTCAAGAATGGAAGAAAAAGTATCCAATGTACTTAGTCCTATTATGAAATTAATTTATAGCTTTCATATGAAAGCTATACCCTAATTATAGCCTAAGAATATGGGAAGGGGGAGGGGGAGGGGAGGAGGGAAGGATGGGTGAAGGGAGGGTGATTGGTGGGATCACCTCTATGGTTTATCTTACAAGGGTACAAGTGATTCTTTCTAAAAGTAGAATATAAATGTCTTAACACAATAACTAAGTAAATGACATGAAGGCTATGTTAACCAGTTTGATGAAAATATTTCAAATTGTGTATGAAAACACTACACTGTACCCCATGATTGCATTAATGTACACAGTTATGATTTAATAAAAAAATTAAAAAAAATAACTCATTATAACCTTGAGTTCCTGGGCTCATGCCATCCTCCTGTCTCAGCCTCCTGAGTAGCTCTGACTAAAGGTACATGCCATGATCTCTAACTAATTTTCCTATTTTTTGTACAGATGGGCGGGTCTCACTCTTGCTTGGGCTGGTCTTGAACTCCTGCCTCAAGTGATCCTCCCATTTTGGAGTCCAAAAATGCTATGACCACAGGTGTGTGCCAGTGCCTCTGACCTGTATGTAAAATATATTTCAATAAACCTGACTTTTTTTTAAAAAAAAAGAGACTTTATGGATTTCTATACTCATGTAATGATAAAAATTCTTAGCAAATTATATGGATAAAAGGAAATATTCTTACCCTAATAATGACTATCTACCAAAAATTTATATCAAACATTACTCTTAGTGAGGAATGTTAGACCCACAATCTTTAAAATTAGAAAGAATATGAAGATGTCCACTGTTAGGGCTTTAACTCAGCACCGTACTGAAGATTCTCACTGCATGATAAGACAACAAAAACAACAAGGAACATAAGAATGGGGGGAAAATCCAAAAGTGATAATCCCAGATAATTCCAGATAATAGGTTTGTCTATACTCAAAATTCCAAACAATAGACTTAGAAAGAATAGAATTTAACCAGGTGACTGGCTATAAAAACCAAGATAAAAGATAAGTTTTTATGTTTATGTGCCAGAAAGAAATACAACAATTTTAAAGAGGAAATCATTTGTAATAGCAATTAAAAAGAGGTGCTTAAGAATAAATATAACAAAATATATACAAGATTTGTATGTAGAAATTTAAAAAATTATCCTGAAAGAAAGGAGACTTAAATAAATGAAGAGATTTTCTCACTTCTTGCATACAAGGATTCAGTACCATAATCATGTCAAGCATAGACTTATTTAGCGTAGCTTCAGAAGGCCTACCTTGGTTAGGGAAAAGGAATCTTCAGGGATGCAGATTTTCTTTCAAAGAAGAGAGAACTTTCTAACCACCAAAACCACCCATAGGGTGGCACCTGTGGCTCAGTGAGTAGGGCACCGGCCCCATATACCTAGGGTGGCTGGTTCAACCCAGGCCTGGCCAAACTGCAACAAAAGAATAGCTGGGCATTGTGGCAGGTGCTTGTAGTCCCAGCTACTCAGGAGGCTGAGGCAAGAGAATCACCTAAGCCCAGGAGTTGGAGGTTGCTGTGAGCTGTGATGCTACAGCACTCTACCAAGAGTGACAAAGTGAGACTCTGTCTCTGAAAACAAAACAAAACAAAAACAAACAAACAAACCACTCACAGCCTGTTTCTCACAGAAGTGAGTTCTCATAACTAGAAGTGATCAAGCAGGGAGTGGCTGTTGCAGGGAGAATCCCACCACTGGGTAGAGGTTTTCATTAGACCATCCCAAGATCTTCATCAGTTGTTAGGGTTCAGGGCTTCCATACCTACTCCTTTCAAAATACTCAGCCATGCTGCTGAGGCTACTGTGACATTAGAAATGCATTATGTGCATATCAGACAACTCCAGGAATTCATCTTAAAAGCACGATTGCTTCTGGGAGTAGAGAGCTTTCAGCAATTAGCATATAATCCCGACCTAACTTATCAAAGACTGGCCATATAGTAGACTTAAAAATGCGGAAGGAAAGAGAAAAATAAAAACAATATTTTAATTAAAAAAATATGAGCATAGTAACTGCAGAGGAATTTTTATGGCAGGAAAAGTCACCCTTATCCTATTGTCTTAAACTTGTTTCACTTTGACATAACCTCTTCTCACATTAGTTCCTTCTGCACACTGGGGAGTTTTGGCTTTCTTTAATATAATGGTAGTCAGAAATACTTTGATTGGAGGAGGCTAGGGGAATAGGTTCAGGGTCAGCTCTGGCTGGGAGTGTGGGTGGACTATGGCTAAGGGATGTGTGGGCATAAGGCTCCTAGAAGAGAGAACGGTGGGGAGGCTGCAGGAAGAAAGGGACTAGCTGGGTTAAGGCACAGATCCGAGCAAAGTGCGAGCTTTGAGGTGGTGGGTCTCTGCCTTCTGGGTCCTGCCTTGAATAAACAAGCAGATGAAATGGCTGCTCCCTCCTGAGGCACTTTCTGCCCTCTCTGGGGCTCTTCCTCCTGGAGCTTTCCCTGCAGGGAACCCAGCCAGGGGAGCCTCCTCTCACCGCAGATGACCAGGCCTGCTCCCACTTCCAGATGTTGCTGGCACCAATTGACAAATCTTATGAAAATCATAAAGCCAAGCGCAGACCCCAGTTAACGGTTTTAGATGTTTTCTCTTTCTGGGATCTGGGTCAGGGCTCTCAATCTTTTTCACGCCTCCCTCAGTTAAAGCTATGTGGGGACAAGTAAAAGTCACAATTTTAAGCCTGTTGTGAAGGTTGAACCTGTTTCAACCAGTGATTGTGTAAGAATAACGTAGGGCCCGGCAGAGGCTAGTGAACGTCACCGAGGGTCCAGACCCAGAGCTGGGGGGACTGGCCCGTCGCTGCTCGGTACAGGGAGGTGATGGGCTGGTCTGCCTGGAGGCCACAGAGGCCCTAGAAAGGCAACACAAGGGAATTTTGAGACTTGTTTCCGTACCTGAAGGTAAGAAGACTCATCTGCGTGGTACAGATACTCCTCAGGGAATGGAAGGCCAAGCCAGGGTCAGAGGACCCACAGCCTGGTCAAGGGCCTTAGGAGAGGAAGGAGAGGCACCACAGTGGTGCGACACCAGGAGCGTACCTTCCCGGGCAGAGTCTGAGTTCTCCGGGAGGGCAGCTCACCTGTGAAGCGCGGCTTCTGGGGAGCGCCTGGAGCCATGGGCACTGCGGTCCGTCTGCCTGTCCCTTGAGGAAGACAGAAACATACTTTTTCTTAGACTCTCTCTGAAGCCTCAGGGCCCATCTATACGTTGCCCCTCTGCCCCTGCAGAACTCCATCCTTACCCTGGATCCCTTCCCCAGGCTCTGAGTCATCTTACAATGAGTCTCCAAGTCACTTCTCCAGGAAGCCTTGGTGAGCGGTCACCTCCGAGTTGCCCCAGCCCCCTGTGCTCTGTGACTGGGCGGAGTGTTTTGTCTCTCTCCTCCTTAGCCTCAGGGCTCCTGGGAAGTCAGGACTGTCTCTTGTTAGGTCTGTCCACGTCGGAGATGCCCAACACCGGCACTGGGTAAGTGAGTAAGTGAGGACTGGCAGCAGCAGTGGCAGAGGCGTTCTGAAGATGGCATGTCATCAGACAGCAGTGCTGGGACTTCTCCCAGAGACCCCAAGATCAACAGTTCCCTCCAAGTCAAGGAGAGGAGTAGAATGGGGTCCCGGATGGCTCAGAGACCAGCACTGGGTTTAAATGAATATGCAGAGTGTATAGAAGCTCAGAGGCAACATCCAGAGCAATGACGATGGAGATCATGGTGTTTTGTTTTGTTGTTGTTGTTTGTTTTTGAGACAGAGTCTTACTCTATACCCAGGCTAGAGTGCAGTGGCATCAGCCTAGCTCACAGCAACCTTAAACTCCTGGGTTCGGGCACTCCTCCTACCTCAGTCTTCTGAGTAGCTGGGCCTACAGGTACCACAACACCTGACTAATTTTTCTGTGTAGATACAGGGTCTCACTCTTGCTCAGGCTAGTCTTGAACTTCTGAGCT
The DNA here is from genome assembly GCA_963574575.1 of Galagoides demidoff. Classification (NCBI taxonomy): domain Eukaryota; kingdom Metazoa; phylum Chordata; class Mammalia; order Primates; family Galagidae; genus Galagoides; species Galagoides demidoff. The sequence goes on from CAUYQV010130678.1 coordinate 4,360, forward strand.
CAAGGGATCCATCCACCTCTGCTTCCCAGAGTGCCCGGTCTGAAGATCATGTTTTAAGTTAGGATGTGGCACTGGGAGGGGACCCCTGAGACATCTGAACACTATAGCACTTCAGAGATGCTTTTGCAGTAGGACCAACAGGCACTCCCATGAACCTGCATCCTGTTGCTAAATTGAGGGCAGCGTCCAAACAACCACAGGGGTAGTCACTGTGGTGGGTGTGGGGGAGGGCCTTGAAGTCAGGAAACAACAGGCAGAATCTGGAGCATAAGGCCTGGCAGAGTAAGGAATATACCGTGTTTCAATATGTGAGAGACCAGTAGTAGTAGATATTGTCATTATTAATATTAATATTAAGCTTCAAATTAAAGCGATCATATCACTACACTTCTGATCTGTGGAAGACTAACTCTTTCTTAAAATGCAATAACTCAAATACGAAATAAAAAGACAAAATATGAGCCCACTGATTATGCAATTGGATGTCCTGGCGGTGTTAAGTTGCTATAAAAGTTTCTAAATATACTCAAATTCCTTACTTATCTGTGTGAATTGACCACATCTCAGTCTAGACACATACACGGACACTTTGAGTAGCACTGCTGTAATGAATCATCTTCTTGTTTGAGGGATTAAATGTGAACACTGGTAGGATAATTGCTATAGTCTTCATAGAGAAAGAACCTATGAATCCAACTTTGAAAAAGGCAGAGGAAGGAATGACAAGGTATCTTAGTATCACACTCGCTGAAATGAGCTAGAGTTGAATCAGGCAAGGAAAAGCAGGCTCTGTTGGTGAAGAACAGAGACCTGTGTTGCCACTGTGAGCACAGCAGTGTTATTGACTCCCAAGGGCAAGTACTTTGAGGGGCTTTGAAGTCAGAAAAGATTTGAAGCCTGGCCTTGCCATTTAGTAGCTGAGTTGGAGCAATTACTGACTATTCTGGGCCCCCAGGACTTCAGCCAACTTCCCAGGATTGTTGTGGGGACTTGAGTCATAGAGGTCCCTAGCTTAGGACCTGGCGCTTAATAAATGACAGTGATTGTTATGAGAGAGTAGCAAGGGACAGTAGGTCAAATGCCAGCCAGCCTTGTGGCCAGGTAAGCTTGGGTGTGAATTCAGACTCTGTTACTTGTGCGGCATTGGGCTACTTGACCTTGGTGAATTAGTTTCTTCATCTGTAAAACAGAGATATTGATACTCATCTTTCTGGTTAAAGAAAGCATTAAAGATTATCAAAACAGGGTAGTACCTGGCACAAAAGAAGTGCTCAGGAAGTGGTAGCTATTTTTTTCTCATATGGTTGTTTGCATTGACATATAACTCTCATATCACAAAATTTAACCTTTTAAAATGTATAATTTGGGGCTGGGCACGTTGGCTCACGCCTGTAATTCTAGCTTTCTGGAAGGTCGAGGCAGGTGGATTGCTTGAGCTCAGGAGTTCGAGACCAGCCTGAGCAAGGGACCCCGTCTCTAAAAATAGCCAGGCATTGTGATGGGTGACTGTAGTCCAGCTACTCAGGAGGCTGAGGCAAGAGCATTGGTTGAGCCCAGGAGTTTGAGGTTGCTGTGAGCTATGACCCCACAGCACGCTACCCAGGGTGACAGAGTGAGACTCAGTCTCTGTCTCTCTCTCCCTCTATATATATATATATATATGTGTGTGTGTGTGTGTGTGTATAATTACATATATATGTATTATTTAGTAGTTTTTAGTCACAAAGTTGTGCAACCATCATCATTGTCTAATTTCAGATTAACCGTTGACTTTTAACCCATTTAACCCAAAGCCCTAAGGTTGACCTCTGCCCTCCCATGCCCCAAAACCCTTACTGAAGTTTGACAAGAGAGAAATCACACTGTGTAACCCTTGGCAATACTTCTTAGCAGTCTCTTTCCAGAGAAAGACGTACAGCAGTTGCTCAGATCTGTTCTCTCCTCCAGGACTCCACGCGGGTGGCTCTCCTACTCATGCCCACTTCTCTGAGGGCTTTTGTAACTCCAGCTTCCGTGTCTGTTTTTCTGAGATGTGTGCTCCATTCTCACAACGAGAAGGTCTTGCAGAGTGAGAGGAGCTGCACTTCTGACTTCGCTTGTGTTGGGCACTAAGTAGATGAGTCCCCAACACAGGGAAGTGACCAGACATGGTGTCACTTCTAGGCTAAAGTGATCAAGGGGTGGGTTTGTCTCCTGTTCCTGTGCTCTTCTTGTCTGGCAGTGAAAGGCAAAGGACTTGGAGACTCAGAACATAGTTGAGCTCTCCAGCGGAAGGAGGTAGGGACCACAGTCCTGTCCCCGAATCACCACGTGGAGGGCACCCATGGAGTGCCTGACTGGGATTAACCCGAGCAAGAATTCAGAAGGTTTGTTACTGAAGCAAGTTTTTCCTTCAGATGTGTGGTCACCCCACAGTAAACAAAGCTCCTTTTATCCCCAGAAGTCCTCAGAGGGAGAATGGTTGTAAATATCCTTAATATAGATTTTTCTGTCCCCCCATTCCATGTTAGACTGGGACTTGCTGGAGCAATACGAAGATGTCTCTGTTGGCTAAGTGACACTGTCTTCTCTGAGCTGGAGGAGTGCGTCTAGGGCAGCTGGTAAGAGTCTCTGCCAGCTGGGCCTGGGAGTCTGGAAAGCAGCGGGCTGGCCTGTACCTTTCCACGGAGAAGCCCTGGGACCCTACTTGGAGAAGACAGGGGAGACAGGTGCCGCCTCGGGTAGAAAGGCCTTGACACTGACACAGCGAGCAGCAGGGCTGCTGACAGCCGCGGGCTGGACTGGAAATGGGCACCATCGCCTCTGCCCCAGGCTCGAAAAGGCCTCACACTGAGCGTGGGGTGGTGACCTGGCCAGAGGGACAGTAGGCTGGAGGGGGAGAAATGGAGTGACTGTCTGAAAGAGCAGAGCCTCAAAGGCTATCCACGGAACCCTTGCTCACATCCCCACTCCCGATGGACATAGTGGCACATGGGGACAGGCACCGGCTCCTTGTCTCTGAACACACCTCGATGGGGTCCCTCTTATGATATATTTTCACCCTCCGAGGCTGTCCTCATGCCTTCTGCGTCCTTCTTGCAGTGGGCCTGAGGCACTCATGTCATGAGTGGGTAATGCTGGGCTATGTGTGCGACCAGAGGATTTGTGTTGAGACCGCATCTCCCACCATCCACGCTTGGATTGGAGGCTCTAGCTTAGCAACGAGCCTTGATTGGTCGGTGGTGCCAGGGTTTCCTCGACTCTCCAGCACACCTGTATTCTCTTGTGCACGTGCTTGCTCATTCACCAGACATTTCCTGAGACCTTACTTTGCAAACATCAGTGTACTGGGTGCCACGGGGCATGGAGGCATGAAGGGGTTATGCTCTGAGTACTGAAGACAACACAGAGGAAGAGATGAGAGCAACAGCCAGGGCAAAGTCAGTGTGAGAGTCAGCAGCAGCAACCCCCTCGAGTCGCGCCAGGGAGGCCAAGGATTTGGTGGGGCCGAAGGGCTGGAGGCCCTTGGATGCTGCTGAGACCAACAAACAAAGCCTTTGGTGGTGACTGCTCTGTCTCCCAGCAGGGACGAGGTGGTGCTGATTGATTGGCAAAGTATTAAAGCATAATGAGAGAGGGACCACAGAGTTCAGCTGGCTGCTGCCAAGGGCCAGGGAGGAGGTGCAGCCTGATTTCTGACAGAGACAACACCTCTCTCCCTGAACTTGGCTGGAACGGTCCCAGAAAAAAGCAGAAAGTGTTCCTTGGAGACAGCGCCTTAGGCTGAACTTCAGTAGTCACATTTGGCTTTCTTTCTGCTTGTCTTTCCCTCAGCTCGGTGGCGCTGGTCCAGCAGGGAGGTGGAACTTTAGGCAGACCTGCTCAGACCTGCTCTTTGGGAGAAACCTTCACTGTTCACACCAGGGGAGGCCACACATCTTTCTCTAGTGTTAGAGGACACACCTGTTGTGTATGCGTTGGGTGCAGTGGAGAGTTCTGCCTCTGGCAGACGTGCTGGGTTTCAGGCCACTGCTACCTCTTCCCTTTTTCCTTGGCAAGGAAGTCAAGAGGGCCATGTTTCCCCAGTCTGAAATGCCCCTGAGAGCTAATCCTGGAGCAGCTCTGGGGCCAGGGAGCCCAAGGGTTAGGGTAAAGCTTGCAGCCACACAGGGGAAACATCGAGTATTTATCCCCTATGCAAAAAGGGAACCTGGAAGGTGGAAAGGAAGGGACACCCCCACATCTGTGTAGTCTTCCCAGGTGGTCATGCCTCTTGCCTGGCAGGTTCCAAACATTTGAGACAGGCTCTATGGGGAGCAGCCTCTGTCTACATAAATTTAGATTAAGACAGTTATTTTTCCTATCTCAACTGACCTCTGAGCATGGCTCTAGTATTTTCCCCAAAACCAAAGATTACAGAGCATGCCACCTAAATATTTGTGACACGGGGACTCAGCTATTCCAGCCAAGTCTCACTGACAAGACGTGTCTGTCACCAAACTCCTTTCCCTCCTGCCCAGGTCTAGACAGAGTTTTTGTGCCCTGTGTTAAAAAGACGTTTCCCCACTGTCTAGTCTCTGCTATGTGAAATGTTTCCTTAGGGTATTCATTAGATGATGAATTGGGACACAGAATTGCCTGGGTCTCCATCCCAGGCCATCCAGAGATTGGCTCTCAGTTTTGCTAGGTTGGGAACTTAATTCCACGAATTCCTCAGAGATAAGCAGGCTATGGAGAGGTGACTGACAGGGGAATATGGGCATATTAACACGGCATCAGGTAGCATGCTGGGTGCCTGGCCTTTATGTCCAGTGCTCCTGCAGGTGATTCTACCTGTGGTACTGGAAGGTAGAAGGGACATGCTCAGTGGAGAACATAGCAGAGCAAAGCTTCACACGTGTTCTGAAGGCTATTTCATCATTCTGGAGGAACAGCTGCCCTGCTACCCTCTGGAAATGCTTCTGGATAAAAGGTACTGGTTCTCAGGATTTGAGGGCCCCCACCTTGGCACAGTACTTGAGGAGCACCATCCAGTTTTGTGTAACTTCATGTAGACCATCTCCAACTGCAATACCAGCCCTGTCTTAGACACAGCAGGGTACAACTAGGTGCATGAAAACTTCCTTCACAAGCTGGTGCTTCCCATGTTTTGTACACCCTGCATACATCTGTATGAACAGATAGAGGAACTCCAGCCATCCTACATCCCATTCTGCCATCCCGAGGTCTGAGGGAAAAATCCCCACTTCTGCGACTCATGTGGCCCCAATGGGCTTTGGCACATCTGTTGGGAAGCTCTGGCACGGCCATGTCTTCTTCACTAGACTGAAGTGTTTAGTAGACATGGTAAGTATTCTAGTCTTGTCAACGACACACTTTCTTCTAGATCTGGTTCTTTTGATGTTGCATTTTGGGGGTCTTATTTTCTTTACCTGACCCTGCCCCCCCCAATCTGGAATGCTCTCTTGTACTTTCATATTCTACCCAGATTCCCACTGCAGGGCTGACCCACTCAGCCCTTGTCAGGGAACTTCCTGGCCCTCGATCAGTGAGTTTCAATTGATGTGCTGTGCGAGGATATTATGTGTGCTACAAAAAATTTTAAACATCTTTAATTAAACAATTTTTGAAAGAGCTGGGTACAGTGGCTCACACCTATAATTCTAGCACTCTAGGAGGCTGAGGTGGGTGGACTGCTTGAGTTCAGGAGTTTGAGACCAGCCCGAGAAAGAGCAACACCCCTTCTCTACTAGAAGGAAAACTAGCTGGGCGTGGTGGATTGTATCTGCAGTCCCACCTACTCGGGAGGCTGAGGCAAGAGGATTGCTCAAGCCCAAGACTTCTCCCTTTTACCCAGGGAGACAGAAAAAAAATTATTATTATCTCAAAAAAAATATTTTTGAAAGAACTTCAGAGAACAGTCAGTAAATTATTTTTTTTAACATTTTTTTTTTAATCAACATAATTTAAGTGTGCCATGGAAGTTTAACTACAGGTTCAGGTATGTCATGAGATAAAAAATGTTGAAAAATACTGCCCTGTAGTAAAGTCCTTCCCAGGGGTGGTTCAAGGTCAATGACTGGCCAGTCCCGTTTGCTTTAGTCCTATGTTCCTTGCAGAGGGGGCTAAGGCTGCGGTTATAACACGTCCAGGGTCAGTTTCTCCTTCTCCCGCATCCTTCCAGGTACATCTCTGGAAACCAACCTATGTAGTTTTTTGTCCTAAGTCTAATGGTATCTCAGGACCATTTGTTCTCTCTGATGGAAGAAAGACCATTTCACAAATTCTAACAGCAGTGGTATCATCACTCAGATTATTATTAAAGAGTTAATTCAACCTTTTGATTTGCTTAGTGAGAAACTCTCTGTTAAGGAAAGTGTTCCTAGCCCAACCGAGGCCTATCTAAAGCTAAATCTTATGTGAAAGAAAAAAATCACTTTTCCTAGATGCGGCTGCAGAGATCATAAACCAAATAGATTTGATTCATGATAAACTCCTCAAAGCAGAAGAAGGGAGAAGGGGAGGGAAGCAACTGTCTTTTGGAGACAGACTTTCTTGAAGACCTCTGCCACTGGAACATGATCTTGGGTGTGGACAGCACCTGATTCCAAGCCTCACTTACATGCAAGATTGCAGCCTCCAGCCCCCAAGAGGACACACTCTTTAACCCTCCCAGCCATGCTCATTGCCAGCGTGAATCGTCCACATAGGGCCACGCTGCTGGAAGCACTCTCCCTTCTCTGGCCCTGGGCCTCACCACCCAGCGTGTTTTTACTGGACATTGCTGTGGTCTGAGAGCCCAGGCGTCATGGCACTTCCTTCTTCGGAGCGCAGTGTCTGGGATGCTGAACCCAGCCCTGCCAGTTCCCATGCTTGCCTCCAGGCTATGACGCAGCCTTGCGGGCTGGAGGAAGGCAGGCTTTGCCTGTTCTCACCAAGTGGAGGGTTGCATAGCCCTAAACCAGTGGTTCTCAACTTGTGGGTGGCAACCCCTTTTTAACAATGAAAATACAATGCAGCATTAGGAATGTTGAGAACCACTGCCTTAGACTGTCCTGTGGAAACACTTGGGGGAACTGCATGGGATCAGGAAAATCTTAAATAAATCTTCCCCTTTGTCCCAAAGGTGGTTTATCCATCTTTAAAGCATTGGAGAAACTTAGACTCAGAGACACCTTGAAAAACCATCAAGTCCAGTTATTTCTCTTTAAATACCATAAAGTCCTATTCGTAATAATGATGCAACATGTTACAGTTTATGAGGTTTAGGAAGTTTTTTCATAAACAGAGTGTCTATAAAGTTCATGTGCAATTTAAAATCGTGTGCAATTTTAAATGGATACCTTGAACATTTTCCTGCACAGGCTACATTGAATCTGCTAGAAAGCCCTGGTAACTCTTCCTAAAAAATATATCCTGCAGCTCTGTCCACTTCTCTTTGCCTTTTCTGCTACAACCCTAGCTGCCATGTCTCCTACCTGGACACAGCTCCAGCCTCCAACCATACTTTTTGTGTTGTCCTCTGGCTCCCATGCTGTCTTAGCCCATTCAGGCTGCTATAACAAAACACCGGACTCTGAGTGGCTTATTAACAAGAGAAGTTTGTTATTCACAGGTCCTGAGGCTGAATAGACAAAGATTAGGCACCATAGGCACAGTGCTCCTTTTCCTGGTTCATAGATTTGCCCTTCTCTCTGTGTCCTCACAGGGTAGGAGAGCCAGGCAGCTCTCTGGAGCCTACTTCATGAGGGTTTTCTTTGTCTTCACTTTCAGCAGGTGTGTTTTTCTGACCCTGCCCCCTCCGATCTGGAATGTTTTCTGTAGAGAATACTTTCATATTCTGTGCAGATCCCCACGGCAGGGCTAACGCACCCAGACCCCTGCTCACACCTGTGTCCCTTCCTAGGCAGTCCCTCAGCAGAGGACTGCTTGGTCCCACATTAAGGCCCCTCTCAGGGTTGGCTAATAGCCAACAGCTGTCTAATGTAGAGACACAAGGACTGGCCCTTTAGCTCTAGTCAGAGGTAATGCTGAGGGCTCATCTGAGCCCCATGTGCAGTAGGGCTCTTGGCACAAGGCCTACCTCACCTAATACCATCACACTGTGGGTAGGGTTTCCATGTGAGTTTCAAGGGACATTGATGTAGTCCTTGCAACGTACCTACCTCATCTCCTATCACTCTTTCTTTCCCCTGCTCCATCCACAGGCACACTGACTTCCTCTCTGCCCAGCCCACTGAGCTCATTCCTAATTAAGAGCCTTTACCTCCCTCATCTATGATATATTTCATTAAGATCCACACAATTCAAAGGAGCTCCCACCCAGTCACTATAGGTACCCCGTTCTATTTTACTCACATCACTGCCTCATATTGCCTTCTTTGCCTACTTATTGTGTGACTCCCTCCCAAAAATATTTGTTTGCTAAGATACCTTCTCTATCTCTTTCAAGGCATCCCCAGGGCCTGAAAGAGTTCCTGATCCACAGTAGGTGTGTGTGTATACAGATGATGCCAAAAATATATACATATTTTAACAGATGTTATCTATGTATTACTTCATGAAGTTGAAATGAAAGTACTATTACTGGTTAAGTGTACCTAGACATGTTGGGCACATCATTTTATCTACAATTCATACATTTTGGGGGAACGTACAAACTCTGGCATATGTTATAGTTTTCTCTCAGTATCCATGGGGGATTAGAACCAATTAGAACCAATCCCCCATGGATACTGAGAGAAAACTATAACATATGCCAGAATTTGTACAGAAACCCAAACCCAAACCCACGATGCTCAAGTCCCTACCCCAAAGTGGCATAGTGTTCTTGTGTAATCTGCACACATGCTCCCATATAGTTTGTCATCCCTCAATTACTTATAATACCTAATACAATGCAAGTGTTACATAAATAGTTATAGTGTATTGTTTAGGGAATAATGACAAGGAAAAAAGTTTGCAAAAGTCCAGTGGAGATGAAAATTTTTAAAATATTTTATATATTTTGACCTATGGTTGTTTTAATCCACAGATGTGGAACCCATGGATATTGAGAGCTGACTGTACATAAGGAATTGGCTCATTCCATGAGGCTGGAATATCCAAAATCCCCAGTGTGGGCTGGCATGCTGGAGACCCAGGACCCGACAGTCTGCTAAACAATTAGCTCTTGCTTGAGAGGCTGGTCTTTCATTCTCTTCAGGCCTTCAATGGATTGAATGAAACCCATCCACATTATAGAGGGCAATCTGCTTTACCGATTTAAATGTTAATCTCATTCAGAAATGCTCTCCAAGTTGACACATGAAATTAGCCTTTGCAGGAGGCATTTGGTAATTGTTTGTTAATTGAATTATCTAATTTAACCCATTAAAATCCCATGAAGTAGGGATTACTAGCCTCGCTTCACAGGTGTATCTGGATCAAGGAAGTGAGCTGAGCTGATTCTTTTAAGGATATACACCTACCTGGAAAGTGCAAAGGTGCGCTCGAACACAGCTTGCTCTAACAGTCTGCAGCACACCTTGTACACACACCACTTCATCTACTATGCCAAGGGGGATTATATCCCAAGCAACCTGGCCCTCTGACAGCAAGAGCCTCTCAAATCTTCTCTGGAAATTCTTCCTTACACCTGCAGAAACCTTCCTGCTGGGTCAGTGAGCAAAAAAGTTAAGAGTATGAGGGAATACTTGTGATGCTTTTCCTTAGGATGCTAAACCTTGTGTATGAGTATGTGTGTTTGTGTGTATGTGTGTGTCTTTTGCCCTATACTCTCTGCTTCACTAAGACAATCAACAACACTTATAAGAAAAGAACAAATCCCATTTTCACTCCACCATTTGCTAAAACAGCTATCATCTATCAGATACTTACTATATGCCCTATAGTAGGTACTCTATAGGCACTCCCTAAGGAGTAGATATTATTAATTCCATTTTTTAGTTGAGAAAATAAAGGTTAAGTAATTTTCCAAGGTCACAATTTGTGAGTAGCAATGCAGGTTAAAAACTAGTTTGACTCCAAAATTATAGTTTTACACTTTATTACAGGCCTCTTAACAGGAGTCACATATGTGACTTTGTACTACAGAATCATTCCTCTCAAGCTATATCCCCATTCCTTTCTATATCTCTGTCAAACTGAAGCTGTAGTACATAGACTATATAGTCCTGGAGGGAAAAGCTCAGACCCCCTTTCAAACTGTCTGAACATGTCATTTGGTCTATTATTCCACAGTTTATTCATTAAGAAAAAGTCTGTGCTGCTCTCTGAGAACTTGAAAGTGCTATGTCCGTTAGCTGATATTATTGTCGGGGTCTGGTCCCGGGAGCAGGGTCCGCTAAGACCTGTGGAAACTGGCAGTGACTGACTGAAGAAATACAGAGTTAAAGGTAATGGTAAAGAATGAGACATGACACACAGAGAGGAATTAAAGGTGGGAGCTCAGGGGACCAGTGCCCGTTTGTGGGATTCCGGCAATGGCACTGAGTGTTTGCTCCACTTTGATTTTATTGAATTCTATTTGCCCAGAGGGTAAGATGAAGGTGGGAACAAATATGCCAGCAATTTCTGAGTGAGCATATCAGCTCCTATTGTTATTATTATTAACCTTAAGGGTAGGCTTGAGAAACATGAAATCTGAGCCTTATATTGGGAAAGACTCCAGCTTGAGATCACACACAGAGATTTTTAGGGAGGTGTTAAACTCTGCTAGTTCTCTGTGGAGTAAAATGCCACCAGCTTTAATCTCCTCTGAGGAATTGGTGGGAGGAAGGAATTTTCCTCCCATCACCACCCCAGAGGATCTTCCTCTGTTATAAGGGATATAAGCTCTTCTGTATATATCTCAGTGCTCTGGCTACTCCCTTGATCTCTGCCCCAGGCAAATGCAAATCTAAACAGTGGGTATCTGCTTTGCCTGTTTACTAGGCAGGAAACAACCCAGCCAATGTATCTTTCTAGGTCTTTGTCGTAGCCTCTTCTATGACCATTTTTTCTTGAGAATGCTTACAGACCCAGCAGGGGTGTTTGTAAGCTGTATCTCCAACAGGCTAGAATTTCAGAAAAGGCAAGAAGCTTGCTAGCAATGGCTAGCTTAAATGTAAACTAGCCGACTTTTCTTTGTTCTGACTCACTCAGCTTACTTTTTCGTTTTCCTCTTTTCAGAAAAAGAGGGGTGCTTTCCTTTGCCAAGAATGGGGGTCTTTGATCCCCATTCTCCCAGCAATTATCACTTCTTTCTAAATTTGAAGTAAAAAGTTGTAGCAATCCTTTCCTGATTAAGAAATAAACCCACTAAATTACTCGCATAATTTCTTTACCCTGAGCATTAGCAAGTAATTATGAGTTCATTTTCAAATAAATTTGGTGTTTGCTTTGTCCTCTCAAATGGACTATTTGGCAAGGCAGGGGTTGAATTTTCCATTTCTTTCATACCTTCTTATCATGCTAAATCAGGGATCCTAACAGGAGTTTATTAAGTCCAGGTTGAAGGACTGACTCAAAAATGAGAAATTATGGGAAAAGTCAAGAAGTCATTTTGTTCATGGAGTGTTAAGACATTTGATGAAGACAATTCTGGTGAATCCAGAAATTATAAATTGAGTGGTAAAGGGAGCTTTGTCCCTAAGTAGACTAGCAAGGAGAAATGGGGATGTTGACAGGAGCAAATTCCTAAAATCCTTATGTACACACATTCAACAGGATGGATATTGGGCTTTCTGTTTTACAACTAGAAAGATGCAGTGTAAATATTATTAAACTAGGAGTCAAAATCCTGGGCTGCACCCTAACATTTGCAAGTCATTTAATATCCTTAAGTCAGTTTTAAAATTTGGAACATGATAGTACTGAACTAGACTGTTGTATGGTTATTATCTCCAGCTCAAAAATGTTGTAATATCTTAGACAAGAGGCTAACTTCTTAACATATAAAGCCGTCCTAGAAATCAAGTAAAAAAAGTCAGTAACTCAACAGAGAGAGTGAAGGATATAAACAGTTTACAGAAATGAAAATATAGACAACTTTTACACAAAAAGAGCAATGAAAATTAAAAGTACAAAGAAATTCAATGTTTTCAACTATCAGACTGGAAATAATCAAAGATTTCCATAATATGTTGTGAAAGACAACAGCAAAAAAGTCTTAGATTTGATAATTAATTCAATAAAGTTGCAGGACACAAATTCAACAAACAGAAATCAATAGCATTTCTACATACCAATAATGTTCTAGCCAAGAGCCAAATTGAGAGGGCAATCCCATTCACAATAGCTGCACACTCTCCCTGCAAAAGCCCTAAAACATAAAAAATCTAACTTTGGAACATATATATTGAACAAAGGAGGTGAAAGATCTTAAACTACAAAACACTGAAGAAAGAAACTATGGACAACAAAAACAAATGGAAAGACATTCCATGCTCACAGATCAGAAGAATTAACATCACTAAAATTTGAATAGTGATATTATTCAAATCAAGCAAATAAAGCTCTATTATTTCCATCATATCATATAAAGCAATTTACAGGTTCAGTGCAATCCATATAAAAATACCAATGTCATTTTTTTTTTTTTCATTTTTTATTTTTATTTTTTTTAATTTTATTGAATGGTAACTATGTACATTAATGCACTTCTGGGGTACAGTGTGGGGTTTTCGCATGCAATCCGAAATACTTCCATCAAACCAATGTCATTTTTTACAGAATTAGAAAAAAACAATTCTAAAGTTCATATGGAACCAATAAAGAGCCTAAACGCCAAAACAATCTTGAGTAAAAAGAACAAAGCTGGGGGCATCACGCTGCCTGACTTTGAATTATTATTACTTTACCACACTAATTATTTTCTACCACTAGAGGTTAGTTTGCCTTTTCTAGGATTTTATACACATGGAATCACATAGTATGTATTCCTTTTGGTCTAGCTTCTTGTACTCAAACAATCATTTTGAGACTGACCCATGTTGTGTATATCAGTAGTTGGTTTTTATTTTTATTTTGCTGATTGGCATTCCATCATTTGGCCATCCATCAATTTATTCATTTACTAATGAGCATTTGAGTTGTTCCAAGCTCTTTGCTCAAAAGATATTATTGAGTTGAGATATTATTGAGATATTGATATTGCTCTTGTTACAAATAGAGCTCCTATGAATATCAGTGTACAAGTCTTTGTGTGGACATGTGGTTTATTTTCTCTTGGGTTAATATTTGGAATGGAATGTCTGAGTCATTGATAGGTATATGTTTAACTTTTGAAGAAATATTCAACAATTTTTAATAAAGCTAAACATAGTTATTCTTTATGACCCAGCAAGTCTACCCTTGGGTATAGTCCCAAAAGAAAGAATGCATATGTCTACCTAAAGATATGTATAAAAATGTCCATAGCAGCTTTATTCATAATAGTCCAAAACTAAACACGTCCAAATGTCCATCAATGGTAGCCAGGATCCCCCACCACTGTGGTGTTCCTGAGTTGCCTCAGGTCAGCAGCGGCTATTTTGTTGTTTAGAAAATCTGACTGGTATAATCACTCCATTACAGATAACTTCAATTGCCTCAACTCTCTCTTTTCATCGTCCTTGCCTGTCAACCCCCCACACTAATAAACCCATGTCTTTCCTACCCTCTGACAACACCTGAGCAGATAAATGTGAATGAGGAGGATTATGCAACCTCGAGACTGGTCTCCCTGTGGCTCTCCATCAGGAATGGTGCAGTTCCTAGCAGGTGTTTGCAAATGAGGCAAAGAGCATTTCTGATGAACACAGTGACTGAGGGGAACCACCAAGGTTCAGAGATGCTAAATGACAAGCAACATGACTTCCCAAAACACCAGCAGCATGTCCACCAAAAAACACTCATGACCACAGACCTCATGGGGTCAGTGCTGTCCATGATCATACCACCACTCCCGCGTCGATTCCCTTTCCCACTGTCCTGGGCAACTTTTATCTCTTTTCTCTTCCCACCTCCAGTACTTTTCCTCTCCTCTTCCTTTTCATTCACAAACCATGTTTCTTATTCAATAGAAAAAATGGAAAAGATCAGAATAAAACTTCTACATGCTCTTGATACCTGCCAATCTACCTGCATCTACATACACAGAGCCCCTTGCCGTCACTGTGGATGAACTGTTCATGCTCCTTCCTAAGTCCTCTGTTGTTCTACTTCCTTCCTGCAATCACTACATTATCAATTTCCCTTTCAGCTCTATTATTTCCATCAGGATATAGGCAAAAATTCTCTCACACCCCCCAAATACTGTCCACTGATTTGTTTCCCTCCACATTCTAGAAAGTGGTAATTTGCAGGGAATCAGATGACATGGCTCTGCCGCCATCTCACCAGTGACCGTGGGAGGCTGGCCTCTGTACATCGCAGTTTTTACAGACATAAAATAAAAAGATACTAATTTTCTAAGGTCCCTTCCATAAGTAACCTTTGACGTCTAGATATGTCGCTTCACGACATACACATCTGGCAAGGCCCAGAGCAAAGCCAGCCAGAGTCAGGAATATATCAGGCTAAGCACAGGGGGAGTGCGGGAATGTGTAAGGTACACAGACCTCGCCTGTGGAATGTCAAGGGCCAAGGCAGGAACACAGTGACTCTTCCATGAGAAAGCTCCAGGATAAGGACCTTTAAGCAGGGATCATGTTCAGAGCAGAGGAAGATCAAGTGAGGTTAGAAAAACTGGGGAAGGCTTCACAGAAGGTGGTGTTTATGACTGAACTTAAAGAACACTCAAAAAAGTAGTATAAATTCAAAGAGATGGAGAAGCAGCACTGGGAGAGATTCAACCAGATATGTTTTGAGGTAAAGTAAATGAAAGCAGCAAAGGATGTGAGGCTGCAAAATTAGGCTGGGGTCATACTGGTGACATCTCCCAGATCAGGATGGAGAGCTTGTTTCTTACCTGTCATGTGAAAATTAGCACTGAGCAAACTATAGCTGATGGAAACAAGAATGTATTGCAATGTATCGTTAGTACTATAATCCTACATTCGCTGTGTCCTTTGGGGTTTCCTGCCTCTAATAGAGTGAAAGAGGATGAAATAAACAGAAAATGATCTGTCTGATTTATGAGGTTAAATGCATCTGGATTTACAAGCAAATCAAGTTCATGGAAAAAAGTACATCTGGAAATAATCAAAAGAGAACAAATAACCCCAAAGTATTGTTCTCTCTCTCTCTTTACACACAGACACACACACAGACACACAAACACACACACACAGTGTATACACAAAACAGTGTATACACATTTTTAAGAAAGGAAAAAACTGTATTAAAATTGTAATGCTCAAGTTACATTTGACTTCTCCAATTACAAGAGATATAAGACGCAATGTACAAAATAACAAATGTGACCGTTGTATACTGAATGTTACAATTTTAATACAGTTTTTTCCTTTCTTAAAATGTGTATATATTTTTTTGGTACCCTCTATGTGTGTATCTCTGTGTGTGTGTGTTTTCCTGACTGTAACTACATATTAAATTCTGCAACTCAGTTTCTCCATATCAAGAACATTCATTTCTAGATCGCCAGAGGAGAATGCCTATTTCTCATCTCATCTTGGGATATGCAGGTGTTTGGGCAGTGACCAAGACAAGTCCTATCACAGGAGGGACAGCTGTTAATGACAGGAAAAATATTCAGTTCTAAAATCACATATACATTCCTATATAATTAGGAGCACCTTCTAAGGCCCAACTTTAAACACCTCAATGCCTAAGAGCCAATGGGCCTATTAACATTGGTACCAGTTTGTGGGAGCCTAAAAGCTTGAATTCCCATTGATCCCACCACCAATTCACAGGGCATCCTTTGAGATGTAATTGCCTGTAACTGTGACACACGATGAACTGGCCAATTGGGGGCCTGGAGAATTCCACGCCAGGTTTACCTCCTAACCTTGCCACTTGTGTGATCCTGGGTCTTAATTCTCCCTGTGGCCCAATATCCTCTGCTGTAAAGTGGAGACAATATATATTCTCATTTCATAGGATTGTTGTGAGAATCAAGTGTGTTCACGTACTTTAGAGCGATGCTGTGTGTGGTAAGGGATCATGAACGCTGGCTGTTATTCTTCATCTGACTCAGCCCCACAGCCCTCTGTGATGTTCTCATTGCTGACTGATTGTGCGAAAGACAAAAGGTGGGAATATAATTTCAGTCAATGAAAGGGTTGTCAGGCAGAATTTAAGATACTCAGAATGGTGACCTCACACCTCTCCTTCTTCCGGGCTCCCTGGTGTTTATCCTCTGCTAAGAGACCCCTGGGAGGGGAGAGAGTTCTGTCCGAATTTCTTCTTTGCAGTGGTCTTTGTTACCTTGGGATACAGCATGTTCTTCAGGAAGACTCCCTTGCCCACCCCCCATGACATTCATTTCCATCTGCCTCCTTCAGTTTCTTGTTAGCTCTTCCCCCCTTCTTTTCTTTGGTCAGTTCATTGATACCTGTTTTCTTTCTTTCTTTTTTCCTTTGTAGTTCATTTTCAAGTGTCCTTATATGTGGAAGGACAATAGGTCAAATGTGCCAAGGGTCAAAGCCTGAGAACTTGAGTCGGAACATCTGTTTCTCCTTCTTGTAAGAATTTGAGAAAAGAGTTTGGAGCCTCTCTCGCCCAGTAGGAGAAAGTGCTTTTGGGAGCCATGTAGCGGGGTGGCCTCAGATTTTGTCAATAAAATTTCCTGCAGACAGTATGGAGAACACACATTTCCTATTATTGTGTGCCTTCCTTACGAGCATAGATAGTTAAAAGTCTCATTCTGGTGTGATATATATAGGAGTGCTTTTAGACATGTTAAAATCTCCACTTGAATTCAACATACTCCCAAATCTGACTCTTTCTGGAAAATCTTAGCAAGATCACACCATGACCAAACAAAGGCATTCTATGAACAGTGATTACCATGTAACCCCCCCGGAATAGCCTGCATGCAAATAACATTCTCCTCAAATGCTCACTTGGAACTGTCATACCACAAGCACAAGGTTTTTATTTGAAAAGGATTCTAACTATAAGACTAAAACTACAGTATAATATTTCTGTCCACAGGTCACCCAGAATATTATGCATGGAACAAAGGTCAGGACTAACTGTTCTCGACTGGAATGTGTTTGTTTTCACTCTTCACAGCAAAACGAGATTCTTCAAACAAGACAGCAATAATCTGGTATGGAGATGGTCAAATCTCCTGGCCTTTCTCTCCGAACACAATGTCCTAGTCTACCACAGCTCATTCCATGACATAGCTGTCTGAGGAATTTTGGCGTTTACGGCCCCCTTTCCCCATCTCCCACCTCCAGGTTGGTTGCTAACCTCCCTTAACCTCGCGTGCAATAAGATGTGATCGTCGACTAAGACTCACGGGACGTCAGGGACTGCTTCTGTGGCATTGTGTTCTTTTCTGGAATTTGCCTTGGCAAAGTCCGTGTAGTTATGTTAGATTAGGGCTGAGAGAGTCCATTCCAAAAAGATGTGATTCTGGTAAATCCTTAAAATATCCAGGGTTAGTTGGCCTTGATTTACCAAGGATGCTTTGCTAGTTGTAGACAGTGCTTTATAGTTTACAGTTTACCTTCAACTGCAGCTTGAGGGGATAAGAAAAGAATAAAACAGAGAGATAAAGCCCAGATAGGAAAGAAAACTGGGAAGCTGGGTCTTCTGATTTTAGAGCCTGCGTCTCTTCTGTAACTCTGTGCAAAGGTAAGTGCTATTGATGTAAACAAGAAATCCAAGCAGCAGTAGAAGAAAAGGAATCTTCAACCCTTCAAACATAGCACAGTATCAAATTGGGACACACTTTCACTCATCAAAGAATGCATTTTCAGTGTAAATATATCCATCCTTTATGTCTTCTTCACAGACAACTCACCCAATACCAGAGGACATATTAACTCCTTCCCTGACAAGGGCATGAGGAGGGCAAGGTACTGCTTTCCTGGCCTTCTCTTCTTTCTCCCTTTTCTGCCCTTCACTTGTTAGACATGGCTTTGTAACATACAGCTTGTTTTTCATGGGAAAATTCATAATTTCCTATATGACATTATAAGGCATACAGTGTAAAGTTAAGAAAAACATAAAAATAAATGTAAAACAGTTAAATTCAATTCCCCCAGAATAAACAGACCATTTTTTAAAAGTAATGTAAAGCAATACACATTGTATTTATGACGTCATATCAGATGTGACTTTAAAGGGTTGGGACTTCCAATTAACATGAGAATCCAAAGTGGTACTAAACCCACAAGTCAGTGACAGAAATACATCTGGAGTGCCAGAGTTGTGTTCTACACAGCCAATGTGGCGGCGCTCAGCACAGACACTGCCCAGTTTGTTCTACTAACGTGCACAGTCTAGCAGGGAAGTTGTCTTTCATCAAAACCTCCCTGGATGATTAATGAAACTCCTCTTATTACTGTAGCAATGCAAAAGCGGTATGTGTGGCATAACCCAAGAGCCTGTTTGCAGATTTGGAGAAGACTAGCAAGTTTTGCTGCAAGGATTGCCCAAGTAACAGATAGGTAGAGAAACGGCTGCAGCAACAGAAAAACATATGCTAAAGATTCTATGTTTTGAAGACTAAATTTGGAGTAACAAATAAGCCTCTGAAATCGGTTTCTTGTTGCAGGGAGGTCACTGCTCTCTTCTAGATCAGATGATTCCTACACCACCCTGGATCACACAAACAGATGGATGGTCCAGACCACCATGATGAAAGAGGGGAATCTGAGTCAGTCGAGGCTTGTGTGCATCGTGCACTCGCCTCCTGATTAGGGTGCTCTGGGGGAGGGTGGATGGGGACTGAAGCATCATGAATCCAGGTGGGGAGATGAGGGCGCCCCTTTTGAGCATGAGCTGTGGTCCAAAAACAAGTTCAAAGGGAAGATGTTAGTATCAGGGTTGCAGAGTACAACATGGGACGTTCTGAACAGGGAGGTTCCTCAGAATCACTCGGAAAGACAGTTAAATGCACATCAAAAAGTCTAGAATCATAGTCTAGCCTTGATGAAACAGAAAGTCTGTATCATCATGCTGTCTGTGGACCGAGGACTCTACCTGTTTCCAGACGTTGAAATATCAGATACATGGCAACCATGGAGAATTAGACAGACACAGGGCCTATCAGCTGCTATTATTAGATTTCGTACTTTTCCCTGCTTAAGCCAGGATGGTCTAATAGTCATTCTCAAAGAATGATACAAGCAGCTATATTCAGAGTTATCATACAAAACAATCTCTTTGCAACACCCAGACGAGGCTTTTTCCAGACTTCTTTTGATGTTGCCTATCAAGATTATTATTAGATAGAGGACCAATTTTAGTGCAAGACATTTTTCAAATTTAATATTCTTTCAGGCTATAAGAGGCATGAAGTTAAGGTCTATGAGCATCTTTGGCAAGACCATGCCCTAAAGCGCAGCGCATAGTTGCTGCTTCACAAGCATCTCTTTAAGCAAAACTGCTCTTTAGTCAAACAGTAGCACAGGTTCAGTTGCTCACGACTACAGTTGATTCTCACTATTTGCAATAATTATATTCTATAAAGTCACCACAATTAGTAACCACTGAAGCATTGCTTCTGGGGTAGATGCAGAGTAAGGTGCCTGCAGGCTTCGGGGCACACATTTTCATCCACTGATGAACACGTAACCTTGCTTTATGTGTTTCTATTTAAAGTCACCTTATTTGGTCCGCCATAGTGGTTGACACCTGTAATCTCAGCACCTTGGGAGGCCGAGGGAGGAGGATCACTTGAGGCCAGGAGTTTGAGACCAGCCTGAGCAATGATGTGAGACCATATGTCTACAAAAAGTCTTTTAAAAATTAGCTGGCCATTATGGCACCTGTCTGTAGTCAGAGCTGCTTGGGACATTTGAGCCCAGGAGTTTGAGGCTTCAGTGAGCTAGGATCATGCCACTGCCCTCCAGCCTAAGAAGCAGAGAAAGACGCTGTTTCTTAAACAATCAAACAGACCAAACAACCAAACAGACCCTACCTTCTTTAATGTATATTGTTGATTCATTAGCATTAAACTCAGCAGCACTATAATGCCTGCCAGAACAAAGTTCATGTATTTTCTCTGTAAGACACATCTTAGCCTTCTTACACTTAGAAATACTACACAGCACTTTAACATTATGCTTGGGACCATTTTAAATGGCAAAATTACCAACCCCCCCCCAACATAGCACTAAATAGGTCATGAAAACTAAATGTGTTTAGTGAGAACTGAACCAAGAAGGCAGAGTTCTACCATGGTTATTTATTTTTTTTATTTTTTTGAGACAGAGTTTTGTTTTGTCATCTTCAGTAGAGTGCCATAGCATCATAGCTCACAGCAACCTCAACCTCTTGGGCTTAAGTGAGCCTCATACCTCAGCCTCCTGAGTAGCTAGGACTACAGGCATGTGCCATGATGCTCAGCTAGTTTTTTTCTATTTTTAGTAGAGAAAGTGTCTCGCTCTTGCTCAGGCTGTTCTAGAATTCCTGAGCACAGGCAATCCACCTGCCTCCACCTCCCAGAGTGCTGGGGTTATAGGCATTAGCCACTGTGCCCGGCCTACCTGAGTTATTTTTCTGTCCTGAGGAAGACAAAACAGAAACTCTTTGGTGTGATTAAGAGTAAAGGATTCAAAGGGTAGTTTATGGTTACCATCATGTACCCAGCAGTTCCCCAAGAATATGAGGCTTGGTCAGGAGCTATTTTTATCTTTGGCTGGTTACATAAAGACGGGGGCATTAGGAAGATGACTGTGGAACTAAAAAAACAGCAAATTATAAAATGCTATGTTTAGCAGGTACTACCTGAACCTTAAAACGGGTAAATTTAGAACAAATAGATTATATATGAAAGAGTAAAAATAAGGAAGAGATATAATGGGCTGGAAATAGCTTCAGAAGAAGTTCAGGTATATTCATAGGTGGCTATTAAGGAAGTGTTAGAGAATTTTTTTTTCTTGCAAATGGAATCCATGAATTTCATTATATCTATGTTAATAGAAATTAAAAATGAGAATCTGTTTTTTGAAAATCTTTCAAAATTTGTGTCTTTTAAAGAGTAGAAATACTACAAAACTAACTAATATGGCACCAAATTGTGAACTAACAGAAACATGTTTCTAAATCCTTCAGATTTATAAAAAGAGATCATTGGTTCACTTAACAATGAACTATGTAATAACATCGGATTTCTAAAAATCATTTCCAGGTACAATATATGATTAAGAGAAGAACAAATAATCATTATATTTACACTCATACCCTTAATGCACAAAACAAAGGCCTTCAGCCTCTTTGTAATGTTCTCAATTAAGTGCCAAATTGAGGACATTAATAGAGAAATTCTTAATAATGTGCCCCACTGAATTTTTTGGATTCTGCTATGTCTCCTCTCTGCTTCCAAGCATGGGAATAGAAAAGGCTGATAATAGTGACCAGTTTGTATAGGTGAGCTCCACCTGAGCTCATGGGTAGATATTACAGACTGACTGGTGTTCACTCTTAGTCCTACGTGTGTGCAGAGGCCTGGCTGTCAGAAAGGACAGGAACAGAGCTAACCCCCTAACCCCCTAGGCTCCCATTTTAGTTATGCTGGGTGATTTCATCTCCACTGTTACATAACTGCACACGCCTCCTCAGTCAGACTGCCTCATCGCCTCACAGCCTTCTCATAGGCTCCCTGCCTTGCTGGCTCAACATGCACGATGACTAGTATCTATCTCCAGGTCCAGTACTTGGTTATTAATGAAACCCAATATTGGCATATATTTACCTTGCCAGGAAAAAAAAGAAGTATTAGAAGCTAACACTATGAAGCAAAGTTGTTAACTAAAGGGAAGAAAACTTGGCTGTCCATAAAAAGATATTACAACTTAATTCATACGTCCTCCCTGCTCTGATGACTCATCAGGTGATTCCCAAATCCTGCTTGATCATGTGGTTCTCCTGCTTTAGATCTCACTTTTTTTGTACTGTAAGCATAAACACACTTCATTCATTCCTTCAATAAATATTTGAAAGACTTCAGGGATTGTTCAAGGAGACATAGGGATTAAAATGAACAAAATAGGAGCGCCTCTGCTCCTAGTCGTTCATATATATGTATGGTGGTAAATAGGTGTGATATCTAAACCGGTATGGCACTAGTGCTGACCAGTCAGAAGAGATGTCTCCACAGAGATCCAAGGCATCTGGAGAAAGGAGGGCAGCAAAGGGCACGGACAGGGCTCAGAACAACCATTAGCCACTCATCAACTCATATAGAAATATTTCAGTATTTTAACAATTGATGTGACTGAAAAAGAGCCTGGTAATAAATGCCATGGAGAAAAATTAAATGGGCATGACCCACACACTGGAGTACTCTTCCTAGTCAAATACTGCAGAACTTTCCTCAGTCACACCTGGAGCACTCTCAGTCACACACTGGAGTACTCTCCTCAGTCACACCCTGGAGCACTCTCCTCAGCCTCAGTCACACCCTGGAGTACTCTCCTCAGTCACACCCTGGAGCACTCTCCTCAGCCTCAGTCACACCCTGGAGTACTCTCCTCAATCACACCCTGGAGTACTCTCCTCAGTCACACACTGGAGTACTCTCCTCAATCACACCCTGGAGTACTCCCCTCAGTCACACACTGGAGTACTCTCCTCAATCACACCCTGGAGTACTCTCCTCAGTCACACCCTAGAGCATTCTCCTCAGTCATACCCTAGAGCACTCTCCTCAGTCACACCCTCGGGCACTCAGTCACACCATGGAGCACTCTCCTCAGCCTCAGTCACACCCTGGAGTACTCTCCTCAGTCACACCCTAGAGTACTCTCCTCAGTCACACCCTGGAGCACTCTCCTTAGTCACACCCTGGAGGAGTCTCCTCAGTCACACACTGGAGTCTGACTTGGTTGACCTCCAGGCCATAAAGAGCAGATGTTTCCCTCACAGCTGCTATTTCTGAAGACAAAAAATTACACATTAGTCTTAACAGGCTCTGGCTTTTCATTTTTCATTTTGAAGCAGGTTGGACCCAGTAAAAGTTATTCTTAAGAAATAACTTTTGAAAAGGTGACTGTTAAGGGAATCAGGAGTTTTAAAATGAATATTTTAGGCATTAGTTAATGCCCTCAATATGAATACAAGAAAAGGAAAGAAGCAAGACATCCACAAATTTTGTTTCCATGCCTACAGTAAGAATTCTAATCTGTATTATTCAGAGTGTAGTGAATAGCATTTTCTTTCAATATCCACAAATCCTTAACACAAAGTTTTTCAGTTAGAGATTTGACTTATTGGAGACATAGTCCATAACTTTAAATTGATTTTCAATCGTGGCTCATTCCTGTAATCTTAGCACACTGAAGGCTGAGGCAGGAGGATCCCTTGAGCTCAGGAGTTCAAGACCAGTCTGAGCACTGAAAATAGAAAAACAAGCTGGCTGTTGTGATGTAAACCTGTAGTAGTCCCAGCTACTAAGGAGGCTGAGGCAGGAGGATCATTTGAACGCAGGAGTTTGAGGTTGCTGTGAGCTATGATGCCACAGCACTCTAGGCTGGGCAGCAAAGTGAGACTCTGTCTCCAAAAAACAAACAAACAAACAAAAAACTAAAGTGATTCAAATATCTAGCACAGGGATAGAAATTCAGTGAGTGGTAATTATTATTAAACTCTGTTCAGTACAAAGAAGTATGTATGGGTCAGAGATATAAATTACTCCATTTTCATGGATAAAAAGGTTAAGCTCAAAGGGATTACATGAATTGTGTTAGGCAAGGGAATAATCAATATAGCTGTGCTCAGAGCTAACAGTTGATAGATTGACTGGCACTTGGTTTCTTTTCCCCACGATGCTTTTCTGTAATTAGGGCTTGGCTGTATTTATCAGCATTAAAGGATCACTGAACAATTTAAAATAGGGGTTTTAAGAACTACACCCCAACCCCCACTTGTTCTTGTACGGTTCTAGTTGAATGATTGAAAACGAGCAAAGAAAAACAGCATCTTGTTAGACTTGAAAATTACTCAGAAATTTTAAATTCTAGTTTTCATAAATAAAATATTACTGGGACCCAGGCATGGCTGTTTGTTTGTGTATTGTCACTGATTTCTTTCATGCTACAACAGTATAGTTGAATAGCTGTGATAAGAGACCACCTGGTCTGCAAAGCCTAAAATATTTACTATCTGGCTCTTTACCAGTTTGCCAACCTCTGATTTATTATTTTTTTAGAAACAGGTTCTCACTCTGTTGCCCAGGCTAGATTGCACTGGTGTGATGGCTCACTGCTCCTCTAACTCTTGATCTCAAGTGATCCTACCCCCCGTCCTCTCAAAGTGCTCTCAAAGGGATTACAGGTGTGAGTTACCATGCCTGGCCCAACTTGATTTAAAAGGTCATTTTCTTTCATAGGAAAAACATACCAAATATATCACATATCTTCTAAATTGGTAATGAACTTACTTTTGCATTAAACAATCTAGTCACACAGGGGTGGGAACATATGGGCCTTAAGGCCACATGTGGCCTTCTAGATCCTTAAAGTATGGCCTTCTGCTAGAATTCAAACTTCACAGAACAGGCTGCACTTAAGAGTCTAGAAGGAGCTACTTGGGAGGCTGAGGCAAGAGAATTACTTAAGCCCAAGAGTTTGAGGTTGCTGTGAGCTGTGACGCCATGGTACTCTACCGAGGATGACATAGTGAGACTCAGTATCAAAAATTAATAAATAAACAAATAAAGAGTCTAGAAGGCCACATATGGCCTTACAGCCTGCAGATTCATCATCCCTGGATCAGCTAAGTGTGCAGAGTGAAACATTGTAACCACAGCAATCAGAATATTTAATTAAATAACAGAGGATATTTATGAGAGTTTTACATGTATTGAGTCATTTGATCTTCACAACTCTAAGAAGTACTTTTTACATATGAGAGAACTGAAATTTAAGGAGGTTGGGAAAAATGTCTGAAGCCGACTGTGATTTGAATCAAAGCCAAGTTCCCAATTGTTCCAACGTTGGGAATCGGTGCCCACTAGTAAGAAGCTTTGGATAGGGAGGTTCAACCAGTCTTCTCTGCCCTTCCAAATCCACTGCCTAATGTCACTGAAAGGCTAGTTTCACTTCTCTAAGATTCTGTTTTCCTCTGTAAAACAGAAAAAGTACCTAGCTTGCAAGATTATTGTAAGGCCTAGAGATAATATATTTAAAATGCCCTATATGTATCAAAATATCACAGGTACCCCCCAAATACGTATAACTATTCTGTATTAATGAAAAATGACCATACAGTAGGTCACATAAAAACCCTAATATAAAACACAAACACACACACAGAGTTACAATGCCTGGCATCCTGTAAATGATAGCTACTACTATTCATTACTTTCGTGTAGGGGACATTTTCCTAAGACGCATGCACAGCAAATCTGCCAAGCCAACTCCATGGGCAGAGGCAGGGGAGCCATAAGAGGCGCTGAAATAGTTAAATATGTTCCCTGGCCCTGAAAAAAGGCCAAGGCAACCAGGCTGTCAGGGGCTTGTTGGAGCTTATCCTCCTGGAGAAGGTTTCTGCACCCATGGTGAAGGGAAGGAGCAGCAAACACTGCAGAGGTTGGGCTAAGGGGTTAGCCATCCTTGGAAGGTCAGTTCTTTACAGGCAGCGCTGCCGACAGACAGTGTGGGATCTGTGGGAAAAGGCAACATCAACATGTGCAGAAACAGGAGCGGCAGCAGCTGTGAGCTAAGGTAAGTGTGGTAGTTGAGACTTGTACTCCAGAATTCTTTCTCAAGGAAGGAAACTAGAGATTCTGAGGCACAGAAAAGTGCTATGACATTGCTCTGAACTCCCAGGCTGATAACCAGGGGTTCTTGTTACACTCACGAACAAATATTAATCACCTTTCTGGCGTGGGCCAGACACTGTGCCAAGTACTACGAGCAAATCTTCTCAAATGATATGTCATAACTACCTGTAGGTGGACGTTGACAGCTACAGAGGTAAAAATAGACTCGGAGGGGTTAAGTCGCTCTTAGCATGGAGGAACACTGCTAGTGAGCAGCGGAGTTGGGATGTGAATCAACAATTTGAACACCTGCTCTACCACCCTTTCAAATACTGCCTCATTTCATCTATGGCTAGTGACCTGCGTGGATATTAATTCATCCGACAAACACGTATTGAGACACATCCTGAAGAAGCATCTCAGGGGGAGCACTCACGGGGATAAAACCCAGACAGGAAGGGAGGGGAGGACAGTGGGTATGGGGAATGGCTGCCTATGAGTATGGGGTTTCCTTTTAGGATCTTGAAACTGTTCTAAAATACACTGTGGTGATGATCACACAGCTCTCTGGGTACACTGAAAACCACAGAACTGTACACTTCACGTGGATGAATTTTATGATATGTGAATTATATCTCAATAGAGACAAAGGAAAGAGAACATCAAACTGAATATACCAAAAAAAGATACACTCCATAAGATTAGAATAGAAATAGGCATACATCATGGGAGTTTTATGTTAAAAGAGAACGTTGTGAAGGATTACAGCATTAAATTATAATTTGGTACATTCCACAATAAACTACAAACATAAAAACAAAACAATCAAGAACTCTAGATGCAAAGTGGACTTAACACTGTGCCATTCTGTACCTGAGAACTAAAAGCTTGGATTCGTACTTCTTTCCCACTTCCTGTCATAGATGCAGGTCTGCAGCACCCTGAGAAGATGGGGGTCTCACTCTTGATATAGAAGGAACACAGGAAGTGGGAAAGAAGGCTTCAAATTGGGTTTCTAGGACACCTTCTTCCACACTAACAAGAAGGATCCAACCAGAAAACATGGAGCCCCTCTTGGTGGTGGTCTGGGGCCAAGTGGGAACACTCAGTGCTCTGTGCAGCACGCCCATGCTCTCTTTTCAAACTTCAGGTTGATTTCTCCATAGTCTAAGAAGCGGGGTCTGAATGCACAGGAGTGGATACAAGTTTTGACTTAGATGGAAATGAAAAAAGAGTTCCCTCTTAATTTGTTAAGTTCCCATTGATTCTTGATTCCAGCCAACCCATGATACAATCAATAATTCAGGTTAAATTTAGTGACATTACTATTTGAACTCGAATGCAAATAGCACTGGATTTACTCCTTTCCTTGAGGAAAAGCTATACGAATTAAGTTACCCTTTTAATTCCTTACTCAGTTTTACAGAATTTGATGAACGTAAAGTAAGCCACTCTGAAACATCAGTAATTAATTAAACTGGGATTTTAAAATTATACTTTCAGAGATAGAGGTAACAGTCAAGTGAGTTGATACTTATTTTAAAGATGCTCCACTAAAAAAAAAAAAAAACTGTCACAGAATGAGAGTAAAAAAAGACCCCAGTGATATTTTTAGTGCAGCAGAGAGTCAGCCTTATCTCTGATAATCTCCATACTGATCACAGAGGACAAAGGGAAACAGAATGAAAAGGATGAGGCTGAGACACAGAAAGATCTGGATGTGCCTTCTAAACCATTATATAAAAAACACCCCAAATAGACATATATTATACTTACTAAATGAGGCACAAAGATTATACTAGAACATATTTCCAACAAAAATGAAAACTAGCTTATTTTTTGGTTTCACAAAATTATTTGATATATAAATATCCCTTTTACCCATTTCAGTTAATCTGAGGTTGTATTATCTTATGATTTAAGTCCAGTAAGCAGTTGGTGTCCCTCAAGGTCTGGCAAATTAATAGATTGTTTCTCTGCACATTTTTAAGTTTATGATTTGATAATTAATTGAAATGGCAGCTCCTGTCTATCACAGGGCTTATTAGGACAAACATCTTTGCTAACTTAGGAAAATTTTATTTTTCCCGTGTTTACTCATTTTCTGGGAACAAAGACTAAATCAAATGAATAAAAATCTTTCCCACCATTTCAACAGGCTATAATTCCTTAATATGACTTACATAAGGATAAGGGTTGAAAAACGATGAGTTCAAATAGTTATAGATCAAAAGCTGGATCCACTTACAGATTTTTTTTTTTTTTTTTTTGGAGACAGAAGTCTCACACTCTTACCACCTTGGGTAGAGAGCCGTGGCATCATCACAGCTCACAGCAACCTCAATCTTGGGCATAAGTGATCCCCTTGTCTCAGCCTTCCAAGTAGCTGGCACTATAGGCATCTGCCATGACACCTGGCTAGTGTTTTTTTCTATTTTTAGTAGAGATGGAGGTCTCACTCTTGCTCAGGCTGATCTTAAACTCCTGAGCTCAAGCAGTCCACCCTCCTCGGCCTCTCAAAGTGTTAGGATTATAGGCGCAAGCCACTGTGCCTGGCTCACTTACAGTTATTTTTTAAAGTACTTAGCATGTGAAAATAGTCGATGCTTACTAAGTGTCAAGTGTTAACATTTGTGTACATTTTCTCTAGAGAGACACCCCACTATCCAATTACAAGTGTGCCCTCCCCCTGCACTCCACCCTTACTGTACAGATTA